>JAFEKR010000029.1:600000-853890 GCA_019022495.1 Epichloe hybrida
GGCGGCTAGTCGTCTCGCGGCTTGCCCTTGGGCCACCCAATCTGCCAGTGTGCTCACCTCGCAGCCTTTGTGATACTCAATACTCCATCGCGAGTATCCTTTAGGCATCGACGTGGAGCTAATATTCCTGTCCTCTTTACGGAGCGATTGCGCCTCTACATAGTGCTATTGTTCTGGCATTCGTCTCCGCTCCGCAACCAAGAGCTCCAGCGCACTCGCCAATCGACTCAGGAATTGCCCGTCTACACGCATGCGCCAGAACCTCCCGGACGTTCGAGATATACACATCATGACTGAGAACACATTCACAGAAACATAATTCACATACGTGCAGCAGCAGCAGCAGCAGCAGCAGCAACAGCAGTTGCTCAAAATGACCCCATTACACCTTTCTACATGTTGCTGTGCGCGCTCCGAGCCGGGAGCACGCTGTGATGCACCAGTTGTAAAACGGACCATGGCAGAACAGAACAAAGGTGCTTGACGTCGCCGTCACAACTTTCATGCACCTTGGCTGCTCTGCCGAGCAGTCAGCGATCCGGCCAAAATACTCCTTCTGAAGTTGTCCACCCCTGCCATGAAACTGCCGCGCATAAACCCAAGTGAAACGCGCGAGTTGTCATCAATCAGCCGCCTGCCATCATTACCGCCGGAAAAAAAGACACTAGTGAGGTCTCTCCTCTCCGAGACGACCACGTCGTGAAGTTGATAAAAATCCCCCACGCCTGCCCAGCGCCTAATCCGCGTATATCATGTTCCCCTAGTATCTCCAAAAAAGAAAGAATAAATAATCTTCAACTTTTGTACAATTAGGGCGTCGTATATGCCAGGCTTGTGATTTTCAGGGGGCATGTGTGATTGAAGCCTGAATGGTGGTTTGCAACTTGCCCCCTCGAACCAGAACAGCTCGGCGTCGTTGCGTCTGACTGTGTCCTTCTTCTCTCTCAGCCCTGAGGCTGCGCAAACGCCTCTAGGCCGAACTAAAGGCTGACGAGTTTGTACTTAGGCCTTGCGGGAGCGCGTAGTGGAGCCATTTGTCTTGGACCCGGTTGAGGTAGCACCGTTGCCGTGACCGTTCGCAGAGCCAGCAGCCTGGATATGCAAAGGGTCGGGAAGAGGAGCCTGTGACATTCGACGGAGCGACTTGCGAGTAGTGCTCCTGCCACCCTTCTTGTAAGTGGCAAAGTAGAAGGAGATGAAGAGAACCAAATACGAGCTGAGAATAGCGATGCCAGAGAAAGCAGCAAACTCCTCGCCAGCGCAGTTGCCGGCATTAGGCAGCCACTGGAAGTAGGTCGAGGTGAAGTAGGTGTACGAGGCAAAGTAGACGAAACCTATTTTCCAGTTATCAGCAACACGGCTGACTTGCGGACTCTTCCCAATGTATTGCGGGAAAACTTACCAAGATCGATGATGAACTGGATGATCTGGAGACGAGTGACCCACTCCTTCCACCAGATACGAATGCCGCGGGCACTCTGAAAGTAGTACCAATACATGACAACGTGCACGGTCAAATTGAGGGTGATGGGAACCCAAGAAACCGACGTGGAACCAATCAACTGAGTGTAGCAGAGGAGGGCGGTGGCACCGTGGTGATAGCAATGAAGGAAGGCTATGCCAATCAGTCAGTGAATTTGTTCAAGTGCAATGGCATCTCTCAGCAAGATTTTGGCGAAAAAAGGAAAAAAAAAGGAAAAAAAAAAAAAGGACACGTACTCAGGGGCTTCTTCTTGAGGAACAGGAAAACCGTGTCAAGGAGCTCCAAATACTTGGTGAGGTAGTTGAGCTGCAATTGTCATGTCAGTGCAAACTCATCATGAGCGAATCAGTAATACAATTTCCCTCTGGGCTGGCAACTCACGTAGTACAGAACGACCATGGGCTGCGTCCAACCACCATCGCGGTGACAAATGGCGTGGAAGACACCATTGTGGTAGAGCTCAGGAACGAGCTGCTCAATGAAGAGAACCAGAAGGATGCCGCTGATGGCGGTCAAGTAGAAGTTGTGAACGAGGAAGAGCGCCTTGAGCTTGAAAGGCTCGCGATTGCGCATCAACTCGCGACCACCAAAGATGATCATGTAGTAGATGACGATGAAAACCGAGGTCGACTTGAGAGTCGACATGGGCGTCTCGAAAGGGACGAACTTAAACTGCTCGGCAGGATATCCAACAACAGCCTCCCAGGCCTTGCTGAAGATAGGCCATAGGTGGACGCCGAAGGGACGATCGATCGTAGGCAGCGGGAGCTGCTCAAGTAGGCCGGACATTTTGGCGATTGACGGCGTTGTTTTCTTTGCGTACCTCGAAGAGAATGAGCTCGACGAGGATTTGTTGCGGAGGAAAAGGGTGTCGAGTCGAGTGGGAAGCAGGCGCGAATGATTATTAATGCACGACTGTTTGCTCGGCAAGGTTTGAAGTTTCCGGACTCGACGTGGAGACGAAGACGCGCGAAACGCTTGAGCTTCTCGGGACTGGTGCAAGACCGGCGTCACGCAAGCAAGGAGCGACAAGAAGAAAGGAAGTGCCAATGGCTCTTTGCGAACAAAGAAGCAATCGGCGGAAAGATTAATAAAATACACCAGATGGCGGACGGGCAGGCCGGATAACAGTGAACAAGGGAAGGAAAGGGAAGGGAAGGGAGGGAAGGAGGAGCGGCAAGAGAAGGGCAGAAAAGGGCTCCTTCGGCTGGATGATGAATAAGTACACATGCGCGTTGCGACTGGTACAAAGAGACACGATACTTAACAGGCACAGAGGTACGGATCCGTACAGACTTGGCAATGTTGAGGCCATCTCGCATGTGATTCGTCGGGATCAAAATCGCCGACCCGACTTTGTGAGACCCAGCCTCAAAGGGACACAGCACGTGACCGTGATCGACGAGGCTCTGCCTGCCAATTTCAATGGCCCCAGTCACGTTACGGCGTACTCCTTACATATGTAATATCTCCTTGGTGCCGGTAAGGCCTCGCACCCGTACCGACAAGGATAGAATTCTTGACTTCGTATATAAGCTTGGTATCTGGGTTGCCTACGGATTACGGAGTCCTAGTACAGACAAGCGCGAGGCGCGATGGGGCACGACGTAGGACCGGATAGATGTTAATTTGCGAGTTTGCGTGCCCATTGCAGATTATTAGCAAGGCTTGGGATTACAAGGCCCGATTAAGGCACGGCACAAATATCTGTCCCGTGTCAATATTAAGACACGCATCCCCTTTTCTCGGTGTTGTTGATTCATCAAGAGAAGAGGGTCTCGCCGTGTTGGACCTCGGCATTGCCCAATGTGTATTATGGGGCGCGACTACGGACGTATTCTGCTTCGATATTGCGGCATATGCTTGCAATTGCCTGGCGTGCGTACATCATTTCATTTGGCTTGCCAGAAGGCAATCGCATGCTGTGACGACGTGACCATGCAGCCGAGTTTTTTTTTGGGAAGTGAAGCCCATTGCGTCATTGCCTCGAAGCTCGCAACTGATGCTGGTCTTTACATACACAGTGCGTAAAAATTAAAACCGTGCAACCTCACGAGCAGCTTAGTCACCCAGTCCATCGGCCAGCCAATTGGCAAGGCAAGCAAAGCAAGCTATCAGCAAATTCATCGTCGAAAAACGCACATCCAACCCTCCCCCGAGTGTCCACATCACCACCCGCACGACAAAACATAACATCGCCAGTCGAACCACCTCTCCCCCCTCGACATCGACCATGATGCCGTCAACCTCTTTGCTCCGCGCCGCCAGTCGTGGCTCGACGACCTTTTTCCGCGCTGCCGCTCGTCCTGCCACCAGGCCCCTGATGGTTCGCGCTGCCTTCAGCACTTCTCTACCCCGACCAAGCGATCATGCCGAGGAGTCATTTGAGGACTTCACTACCAGGTGAGGAATAGCTCTTTGCCACGTCGTTGCCACGTCGGGACACCAATGCAGTGTTCAAGGGGATGAGGGAACGAGGGAACGAGGGAACGCAACTTAATTGGGCTGTTTCCTGGTCCCTCTCGGATTCTAGCGGGACATGAGTGTTTTTCCAACGACGCGAGCCGAATTCCCGAATGCAGCGCTACCCGCCAATCTTAACGAAATGCATTCCGAAATCTTGCAATAGTAGCAATACTGAATAGGCTCAATGACTGACGAGTCGTCAATCCTTTGCAGATTCGAGAAGGAATTCGAGAGTGTTCAGGATGTTTTCGAGCTCCAGGTATGATGGCCCTGTCATCCTAAAATAAAATAAAAACCATGTGCTGCCAATCGTACTAATCGCCATTGGCCAGCGCAACCTGAACAACGCTTTCGCGTACGATCTCGTCCCCTCCACCTCCGTCATCGCCGCCGCCCTCAAGGCTGCCCGAAGGGTCAACGACTTTGCTACTGCCGTCCGCATCTTCGAGGGTACGTCACCGTCATTTCAATATTGATGTCATCATCACCTCCTCGGGCCGTCCCGATGCTTTGGAAAACCTGTCGGTCGAATTGACCTAGCGCGACCCGTCTTACTAACTGGTTATGCCCCAATTGCAGGTGTCAAGGCCAAGGTCGAGAACAAGGGCCAATATGACCAAATTCTCACCGAGCTCAAGTCTCTCCGGGAAGAGCTCGGCGTCCCTTTGAAGGAAGATCTGTACCCCGAGGAGAAGTAAATATTCTACTATTTTGTAAACAAATTCGCAAAGCCCGAGAAGAGGCGGGGAAGAAACGTAACACCGTCAGTGCTGTTACTTGTAAAGGAAATACTCTTGTCTGCTGCCGCCTTTTGAAGCATATCAATTGTTATACATGTTATTTTAGGTAGAAAGAGGAATTGAGTGCCAAGTGGCCGGTGGCGTAGGAAAAAAAATAAACAGGAGGATCATGTTGGTTTTTTTTTTTTTCCCAATACAATCCCTAGACTCACTCATGTGCTTTTACCTATTTCTCAAGTGGAATGTGTGGGATACGTCTATCAAGACGACTGACTCATGAGTGCTCAAGTCGAAATGTTGCTTAAAACTCCCCCCGACGCGCCATCCTAGTCGAATGCTTCGGCCATACAGGCTCATTGATAGACCATAGGCTGAAGCCCGATGCTTGCTAGGACATTGCTATTCTACACGAATTCTCAAATGAATAAATTCCGTTGCCCACGCAGAGCTTCTCAACTAACGAGTCGCATTTCGCTTCGTAACCAAGCAAGGTAGCCACGACATCCTATAAAATGCCTGCTAATCTCGAAGACGATGCCACCTTCCATTCCCTGGTGGCTGTGCCATATACTGCATTCCAGCCAAAAGACTTGATGCCACTCCATCTACCATAGTCATGGGAGCTGGACTCGTCCCCCTACTGGCTGATCCCCCTCCGCTGTTGCCGCCATGCGTTGCTCGACCTATGCGAGGACTCATCATACCTGTACGAGGACTCCGAGGAACACTGACTTGGCGTGTCTCCCGGCGACCACTCTTAAGCTGCCGTAGTTCGTCTTTGGTACAATCCAGTTCGATTTCCCGCTCGCGTAGCTGAGACCTCAGATCTCGGACCTGGCGGAGACATTGCTTCGTTGTAGTGTCTGCCTGAATAGCGTGAATCTTGCCCAATGTGTCTTCTGTTTTCTTTCGCAGATTAGTCACTTGCTCCTTGAGGTCCGCATTTTCACCCCGAAGGGCGCTACTCGTCGTCGTGGCATCCTGGTAAAGACTTCGTGCATAGTCTGCATCTTTATGAGCGTTTTCTAACCGCTTCTCCAACATTTGGGTTCTTTCTTGAGCTTCTTGCAGAAGCTTCTGCGTCTTGGCCAATGGTGTTTCTTTCGCCCCGTCTGGATCTGCAGTGAGCCGTATAACAGTTGCTTCTAAATCAGTAATCTTCTTTTGTGCCTTTTCTGCGTCTTTTAGCGCTGTTTCTGTCGCGCTTTGCAGTGCTGCCTCTGCCTTTCGTGTCTGTCGCTCGAACTCAATGCGGTCTTCCAACGCCTCCCGCTGTGACGAATACATCTTTGCGCTCGTCCTCTCATATTCTTTGATTCGGATCTCCATCCCTGATATCAGGCTCTTATATTGTGCATCCCTATCTGCTACGTCCACTTGCCGCCTGAGCTCCGAAACCTGCCACATTTCATTAGTCGCGATTTGTTTATTTCGTCATTGATCTAGATTATATACCTGTTCAGCCAGTGCTTGCAAAACCGCCACCGACACACTGACGACGCCTTTAGATTTGATAGTACTCTCCGCGGGCTTGACGGAGCTTAACAGCCCTTGGACGTCGTCGGGTATTGGAGTATCATTCACCTGAACGGTGGATTGTTTGAAAGGTAACATGCGCAGTCTTTTAGCATCGTCATCGTCAAAATCATCCTGTTTCAAATCAGCAACACACTATAATCGAAAATTGCGAGCTTCTCTTGCTCACCAGCTTCCGCTTTCGAGCATTCTCAACGTCCGGAGCACCGGTCACAGGCATTTGTGAGCGCGGTTGAGAGTTGACGTAAACATCCAAGATTTCTTCAGGAATGGGGACTGGGTCCCATACGATACCTTCGACCAGTCCGTTCAGGTATTCCAGAAATAGGCTGGCAGCTTCATGTGGTTCCGGGTGTCCGCGGTCTGGATCACCCACGAGCTGTCTCGCCCGCACGATCCCAGATATAAGGGCGTTTTTTCGCTCTAAAGGAGTCAAGTCGTCAGGAACATATAGGTCGATATGCTCAATGGAGTGTGTGGTGACCAGCATCAACACTATCGGCGACCTTGCATCCGGAATATCTGGCTCAAGCTTTTTGCCAACTTCTGAGCTCCCAAAAGAATGATCATAGCCGACAATGACATCAAAATCATCTTCATCAACATTTGTTCCGGGAAGAATTAGAGTAGCTCTGACAACTGAAGATACTGATTTGGTCTTTGACGATTTATCAATGTCTCCACAGATGCACTCAACATCTAGTGCCTCTGTAAGGCGGGACAGAAGCTTCAAAATATCGACAGATCTAGCCACAATCAAGACGCGCGTTTCTTTGGTAAGTCCCTGAAGAAGCTCATACAGAAAATTAAATTTGGAGTTACCATCACAGCAGTACTTGATAAGTTGTTCGGATGGTAATTCCTCGAGTGCGCTGCCTACCGCGTCGGGCGGGTAGTCGCAGATATTATGCAATCGACTAAAGACCTGATCTATTTTGTGCACCAAGGCCTCCTCTGGTTCAATAAATTCTTCGCTATTGAAAATAGCGCCGAATCGTGTTACTTCTTTCTTGTATTCGAGCAAGGTATCATCGTATAATGGCCTTAAGCTTGCTTGGAAGGGAAGTGTAACAACATGTTTCAACACAACGGGTTCTTGATCACTGGGCCCATCATTTGACGCTTCATCGGGTTGCGGCTGCCCCATCGAGACGGAGACGGCCGAACTTTGATGACCTGTCCGTGATAAAGCATCATGAGACTCATCCTGGGGAAGGAGGGATGGTATCAAGGGTAGAGCTGCGCCATGCAGATTGTGTTGCTTTGAAATGTCTGCCAAAGAGACTGTAGGCGGCTCAGGATTGTGCAACTCATCAGGTACCATGGTACCGGAGACTGACAAATCTGGATCCTCGAAAATCATGTTAACAATGCCCTGTAATGATTGGACCGCGGATGGTTTAGGGCTGCTGGGCGACTTGGGTTGTGTGTGCTCACTTTCAACGACAATGGACTGATGAGTATGACTTCGCTGATCAGCTGCTTGAGATTCCGGCACGTTCGGACTGGATAGCTGTGCTTTGGAAGACCCAGCATCGCCGCCCAAAGGTTTGTCATGATCTTGAAAACTTGGACTGTCGGACATGACCTTGTCCAAGTTGAGTATTTGGCTCAGCTCATCCACGGCAGATGGTTGCGAAGCCGCATTTGAGGTCTCACATGCCGCCTGATTTTCCATCTTGTCGTGCATCAAATCGAATGATGGTTGTGAGACTGTATCGGAAGCTTGCGGGAGTGAAGAGACGTTTACAGTAATGGGGCTTGTGTCTTTATTGGCACCGTGACTGTCAATAAATGCTTCCGTTTGTGACACGGACGGAGTGATGCGAAGGACTTGGGCGTCTTGAAATTCGGTCTGATCTCCAGCAGCTACAGATATACTTGCGGAGTTTTGATTTTGAGTCGATGGAGTTGCATCAACCACACTCCTGGCAGGAGAACCTTGCAATTCACTGGACAAATTTTCCGGGATATTAAACGAAGAAGGAAGTGGTGGCTGTGACAAGAATGCAGGAGCCGGGCTAGTAGTCGGTATAACAGCCAGGTCGTTGTTGCACCCTGTTGATTGTGCTTCCGAATGAGGTTTGGTCGCAGCTATTGTGGAACAAAGGTCTTGACTGGTATCGCTCAATGATTTGCCTTCGCCAAACTGATGAGAGGGTATATCGGGGCCGTCCAAGTGCCCTGGAGATTGTCCCGACACTTCCTGATCACAGAGATTGCTCAGATTATCAGATTCAAGCTCGTCTTGTAACAGACCCGAGGCGTATTGACAGTCTTCGAACTGAAAATTATCCTGAGTCTCGCGATTATTTTTGGCCGATGATGCAACCTCGACTTGCTGAAGATCCACCAACCAGGTCTGTCCAGAAGGCTCTTGAGAGTCTGGAATGATGGTGTGACGACCGAGCTGAGAAGCAAAAATGAGGCGCTCGTCCTGATCTTCGAGTTCCACAATCGATTGAGACGAATGACCACTGCTTTGGGTGTTGTGCTGACTGTTGTATTCAGTCGGATCGAATTGTGAATTCTTATCGAGTTGTACCACGAGCCTTTGAGAACGAGGAGCGTCTGGTGCTCGCTGGTTCGGGCAGCTCAGACCGTCAAGATCGGCACAGTCGTCGACGGCGCTATCAGTGGAGGAAAGGGAAGCTATAGATGGAACTGGCTCTTCCGAAGGAGTCGCACTATATGTAACCTTTGTGATCTTGCGAGGACGCTCGCTTTCGTCGGTTGAGCTAGAAAGTAGCCGTACTCGTCGATCTTGTTGTCCTTGTCGTTCTCGTCGAAAAGCACCAGACGGACCAGCAGTCTGGAGTTTTTGTTTTTGCCTCCAATTAGACGGTCGTGGAGGCTGGCTGTCTTGACTATCGTGTTCGACTTGCTCCCTATTACGTGATGTCTTCAGTTGGTTCCACTCTTCCTTGGCTTCGTCTGTGACCTCGCGACTCTATAACCAGTGACTCATTAGCATATCGCGCGAGAGAAGCATCCCCATGCCACTGTGACGAAACGTAGCGAAACCTACCCAAGTGGGAGAGTACGCCTCGCCAGTCGTCTCGTTGTCGTCCCAGTCCACGAGATATTCAATACGGCCCCTTACAAGTCTTTCGTCGAGAATATTCCTGATTGTGAACCAGCCCTCGTCAGGCGAGGCTACCCGCTTCCGCGACCCGAATGTGCGAGGTTGAGATCGCCGTGTTCTTGGCATTGACCCGACTGCGAAATGTAGCCCGCGTAAGGCAGTTTTTGTGCCTATGCCTCTGGCAATAAGAACGGCCTCAGCGAAGACAGGCGGTGCGCGACGTTGTCTGGCGCAAAGGATGAGTGAGCGGCCGATGTAAAAGTCGATCCGCGCGGCGCGCCCAGAAACAAGGCTGACAATGAGACCATGAAGGGAAGGGACCGACCCCACGCTGGAGAGCTCGTGTTGGGAAGGCGATGGCTGAGTGGACCACCCCAGTGACAAAATCACGTGGCTGCGAATGAGACAAAGAGAGTATGCGAAAAGCACAAGCCTAAGGCAAAGGTAAAGGAAGATGTGACCGGAAGAGAAGAAGCATGAAAGACAGATTGGTAGAGAAGAAGCATGAAATACAGAAAACAAGGTTCAGCTGGAGGAAAGAGGTCTGGCTAATAACATTGTTTGCGCCTTCCTGACTGGAAGTTGTTCTACACGGGATCCGCAGACCAGTGGGGAAAGTGAAGCCGAGTCATGCCTGCCTTGAACACGGCTTCCAGGTCGTCGCGTTCACTAGTCTACATGTATGTATGTAGGGTAGCCGACCTTGGTCGTACCCAGCACCGCCGCCGTCTAAAATATTAAACAAATGTGAAGTTGCAGAGGCTGATCTATTATTTGGAGGGGATTCTTCTCGTCTCATTCTTCTGGATAGAAATGTGACCTTCATACCAGACACGTTGCGCGGCGTGAGCGACCACGACAAGTGTCGCAAGGCAAACGGCGATACTGACTGAGACTCACTCGGATGAGTTCCACTGCAAACACGAAACTTCACCAAGACGAAGACTTTGGTCGTCGCTTTGCACTCTACTCATGGGTCCAGCGTTAATTTACACACCTACTTCGCAGCCCATAGTCTTTACAGTAGCACGATCAACAGCACTCCCCCCCGGCGCATCTCACAGAGAGTTATCCGACCTGCCCGTCTCATCGCACTGAAGTGAGGCAAAGCAGCCAACAAAGGTCATTCACCATGGCGGCGAACTTCCCAATGCAGCCCATGGGCAGATTCTCTGGTCCCAGCCAACCCGTAAAACGGCCCAAGGTAACAAGCAGCCCTTTCCCCAAACGTATTCTGTCCCTTCGATTACGTGAAACTCGTCTCACACTGCTCATCAACCTAGGAGTTCGCCTGCTTCTCGTACGATGAGAACCATGACTTTCGGCTAGATGACTCGTCCATAAAGTATTACTACACTCCCCGATTAGGAGCAGACCTGTCCAAAGGATTTGACGAGTTCCGGAAACTGGATGATTCCGGAGACGAGCACCTGGATAGCTTGTTGAAGACGATCGTGGCGCACGAGAAGGAGACGGGGAAGAAAATTGACGCCAATGTCGTTACTTGGCGGGGAATGATGACCAAGGTGTGTTTCCTCCGCTGCCCATGCTTGATTTTATCATGACGAGTTGTAATATTTATCGACAAATTTAGATCATGGCGGCTTTGTTTGAACAACAAGATGGGTCAATTGCCCTATATTGCGCGTGAAAAAAAACTCTTGAAAACCTTGGATGGCTGACCGTCCTATAGCTTTGAGATGAATGCCACTTTATATCAGGTATGTATTTACACCAAGTCTCACAGAGAGCACAGCAAACACATTTTTAGGACTGCTTGTAAGTGAACCCCTCGCTCTACATGCGTTGCCTCGGCTCACAAACACAGGTTCATCGAGGAGAACAACGACTTCAAAGTTCAATCACGACTCAACGAGAACCGTAGAGGTCCTAGACGTGGTCCTCCCCTGGAAGTAATGCAATACTGGGGTGAAGACATGCCCTACACCCAAGTTACACAGCAACTCAAATCCGCCATAAAAGCATACTAACTTCTGCAGGCTACAAGTTCGAAACCCTCTCCACCCTCCCCAGGACATGGCACGAAACATCGAGGGAATACATTGAAGATCGCGAAAACCAAGTCGTCAGCAACAAGGAGCAGTACTGCTCAGTCGTCCGCACCGGCATCGGCAGCACAGTCCTCTGCCTCGGAGGCGAAGTCGACGCCAGTACGTTTATACCAGCCCCCTTCCTACCATGTCCTGTCTCCTGTTCCTTGCCAATGAAGAAATTGACACCCGTCATGCTGATCCATCTTCTCCCACAACCAAAGTATGGGACGCGAAACCACCCCCCGGTCAACCCATCAACTGGGTCGAGCTCAAAACCTCCGTGGAGATCCGCTCCCCCGGCGATCTCGACAATTTCCACCGCAAGCTCATGAAGTTCTGGATCCAGTCGTTCCTCCTTGGCGTCCCCAAGATTGTAGTGGGATTTCGCACACGAGACGGCATCCTGGTTGAGGTCCAGGAGATTGAGACGCAGAGTATTCCGCAGACGGTGAACTCGAGACAAGGCGCGCGATGGAACGCCGACATGTGCGTCAATTTCGCGGGGGAATTTCTCCAATGTAAGCTCCTTCGGTGTTGTGCTAGACTCGTTGCGCAACTTTATCTTTTACTCATCGTCGTCGGAGCTGGCTGCGGTCTGACCGAAAAGTCAAGCTTTATTCTAATCCGTGGCAGGGCTCAGAAACGTAATCAACGATGAAGGCGTATGGAGGATACGGCGACGAGCAGGATCGACCGGTATCGAGGTATTCAAGGTTGAAGAGACTGGACACGGAGACATCCTGTCAGAGGAGTTCAAAAATTGGAGAATCAAGCTTGCTCTTGGACCGAGTTCTCCTGAGGCAAGGGCGTAAGAAGCCGCTAATGAGAGTAACCCTAATCTACGGCGCGGTGCTATTTGTAGCAAGCATCGTGACCAACCTTCACGCACGCAATAACCACAAGGTTCAGAAAAATTTCATGTGCCATCTTTGTTCCATTTACTTCACACATGGTGTTACACTACCTGAATCTACCTATGGAAAACAAAATCGCATTTTACAAGATCCATCAAAACACTCCCAATGCCCAAACGCCGGAATCCGGTGGAAGTTACATCAGACCTGAACCCAATAGAAGAAATCATAATCCAAACGTACATCAACCCAGTGACTGTTTCAGATCGCACACATGCGCATGCATGGATGGAGTTGGCTGATAGGCCACGAATGTAATGCGATTTCCTCGAGAGCTCAAGATCACAAGACGCCAATATGTGTCGTCCATGTCTTGAACAAATAAAAACATACTTTTGCTTCTTTAAAAGGAGTTCTTGATCTTCCAGAACCAGGCTATGCTGTCGCACTCACTGAAAATCATACAAACCAAAGGGTATTCATATCAAACATGGAAGAAAGGCTGAGAATGACGCAGGAAATGCAAGAAACAAGGGGGAGGAAAAAGCCCATCATATGACCAAGTCGAGCCTGGAAAACATGGTCCTTACATTATCAATCTTGATCACCGTGTGTATTGTTATACAGCTGGCCACCTAATTCGAAGGTTGTCCGACCATCGTTGGTAGAGAACATCTGAAAGTTGTTTGCAGTGCTCCATGCCATTTCGAGGTTCGCGGCCAGGATATTTCTCTTCAAGCACCGTCGACCGCTCTCTGTCCAACTCCTTGTCCCCGAGGCTGGGTCTGGGGGAGCCTGTGAGTCGCCGTCTGTGGCTCTTCAAGTGCGGGTTGTTCGAGCTGAGCACTAATTTCGTGGGACTAGCTAAAGATGGTACAGAGCTCTTGACAATGACCGTCCCATGCGGTGTCCCATCGTCCGGAATCTTTTGACTAGGCTGACGCAGCAACGAAGCATTGAGCTTGTTGTCCTGCGACATAGATGCTACAAGATTGCTTATGAGATGGTAGGCACCCTCTGGATCTACCGCGTCCAACGCTGCAAAAGCGTCAGATAATTTGCCAAGAGCCTCACGTTTCTGCACGACCGACGTTTGCGCATGCAGCTCTGCTAATGTGGGCTCGACGGCTTTGATGTAAAGTCGTCTGCCTAGAATCGCCTCCTTCCCGAATGGCTCGATAGGAGATGCAATGGGAGGAGGGAGGTTCTCGTCACAAAATACATCGTCTGGTGACGAAGGCCTTCCAAGCTGGCCATTGGTAGAGCTATCAGATGGGACGCGTCGGAACAAGCGCATGGTTGATCCCGAATTGCCGAAGGACATGTCGGGTTGCAAAGGCTTCTTGGGCGCTACCGTGGGACGTGGAGATCCGCTCGATCGGATCGAGTTCGACTGGGCGAGGGATGGAGTGCGACGGACAGTCGACTTGCGAACTGTTGCAGGTGCTGGCGAGGACGGCCCCAAAGGCCCTTCGACCATGTCGAGTCTTCGCAAGCCCTCGTCGGTAGCCAGCATCGACGAAGGCTTACGATGTTTGACAGTCGGTCTCTTGGGTTGAGTGATGGCGATGGACTTGACAGTGTCGAACACCCAGTCTTGTTGTTCATCCTTTGGTAAAATTGTTTGCAACGTCTCTTGGTAATATATCGGGTGTCTTTGACGATTCTGGTTGGCATCCCACATTTGACGTCGGGCAATAAGCTCTTGTAGCGCCTCGACCTTTCCGGCTGCCCGGATGAAACGATGCTTTAACAAATCTTTTGCGGAAGGTCTGCGCTCGTAGTCTTTGGTAAGACATTGAGCAACAAAATCCTTGAAGTCTCTGCTGAAATCTCCCTCCAGTCTTGGAGCCGAGTTCTTGGGAATATGGAACAATACTTTCATTGGATGTATATGGCAGAGGGGGGGCTCGCCGTTGGCCATTTCCATGGCTGTGATGCCGAGAGACCAAATGTCCGCTTTGAAGCTATAGCCATCTTGTTGAATGACTTCTGGCGCCATCCAAAATGGGGTGCCGACGAAGGTGTTGCGCTGTGATTTGATGTTTGTGAGTTGTGCTGCAACACCAAAGTCGGCCAGCTTGACTTTGCCAGACTCGGAAAGCAGAACATTGGCTGCCTTAATGTCTCGGTGAATTTTCCCCTCGGTGTGCAAATACTGTATTCCTAGAAGGAGTTCTCGACAAATGATGGCAATGTGCGTTTCGCTGAAGTTTGCAGGTTTCAACTGTAGTTTCTGGTCAGCATGGGTCACACCAACTCAGGCGCGAGCCAGTACGAAGAATTCGCGAGCACGACCACGGCTATCATACCAGGTCAAGACAAGAACCGCCGCCTAGATACTCCATGACAATCCATAGCTTGTGTCCTCGGAGGAATGAGCCTTTGTATTGCGTCACATATGGGCTAGCACATGTACTGAGGACAGAAATCTCGGCTTGAATATCTTGGATGTCGTCATCGTTGGATTCGAGATCAATCTGTTTTCGGAGCCAGGCTGTTTAGCATCGAAACTCGTGCAAGCAATGCTTTTGGAAGGGAAGGAGTTCTCATTTTGACGAATACGTACGTGTTTGATAGCGACAGTTTCGCCAGTTGCCTTTTCTATGCCTTTGAACACGACGCCGAAACTTCCACCTAGGGACAGATGACTGTTAGTCTTCAATCGCGTCACTTAAGAAAATCTTACTTACGGCCGAGCTCCTCCAACACTTGATAGTGCTCGGCGACACCCTCGTCTGCCATGCCGTCTTGATGTCAAGCAAGAGCCTCTCGAACGGTTCGGGCACAACCTCCTCTTGATAAGACTGGGGCTGCGAGGTTTGAGGGGGCCGCAGTGTCTGTGTGTGTAAGAGCGCCCTGAGGGCAAGACCAATCGTGATTCCAGGAAAGTGGTTGCGAAAAGACGACGATGTTCGGTCGACACAAGCTGAGAAAATAAAGAAACAGAGAGATTGATGAGGTAGGCGAACTGGGTCGCACAGCCATATAGTATCCAATGCAGGCTATCTGGGCCAGGGTGATGCCCGGTTCGCTTTGATGATTTGTCGTCGGTTGTCTGGGACAGCAGCAGGCAAGGGCGCAGAGCTTGGGCCGTTGCCTTTGTTTACAAATCTCCTGATTCGGATAGCTGTGACGGGGGCAGGGCTTCGCTGGGGGGGGGGACGTCCGCTGGGGGTCCGCTGAGTGTCCGCTGGGGTTCCGCTAGCGGGGTGTCGCGGCCCCAATGATTTATGCGGCCAGGTGGGATACAGAGGCTGCTTCTTCGTCGTCTTTCTGCTGCATCGTGAGACGGACTGGCTTGGTGTTGAAGACGGAGGGCAGGGGAGAAAACAGAGGACAGCTGCAGATGCAGATGCAGAGGTGTTGTGTCGACTAAATATCTCATCTGCTCCATCTGCGCTGCCTCGGCGAATGTGTGTGCCACCCACTACAGCCCACGGCGGTGGTGCACTGGAACGTTGGGTTGGACGCCAGCCGTCGCCACGGCGGCCAGGGCACAGCACAAGGACATTGATTGACCTCGTCCACGGAGCAATCCGTAATACACATGTACCCCGTAATATGTACCCCGTAATACAGGCTCAGGCAATAATGTACCGGCCGAATGCATCCATCGGTGGATCAATGCTCGTCCAAGTTGGGCAATGCAAGGGCGTGTTAGACGTTGGATGCTTTGTTGTCGTGGCAACCATCAACGCTCTGTTTTCAAACGGCCGGGAGTCGACCTTTAGCCACCTGTGGCCCAGCCCAAGCCTGCCCATTGCCCCCATCTGCCCCCCCCATTCGCCCTCATTTGCCCCCATTTGCCCATGCAGAGTCCATCGGTGGCGCTGTTCGATCTTTGTCGTTGCCATGCGTCAAGGGTTGTCTGGCTACTGAGATCTGATTGTGACAAGAAGAGACCTCTTCGTTTTCTCAAACGTCTTACGGCCGCATCTAGTCAGCTTCATTCATTCATTCCACGCCATCCCAAGCTTTTTAGGAACCCGAGACACTGAAAAATCATGACAATGATGCGCATTTGATGCCATCACTGATTCCCCGCTGACCAACACACCTGCTCTGTGTGATTTTGACGAAACATTGCCGCCAATCAATTCTCACGGCTGCACGCACGACTAGATCGCGATATTTCTCAGAATTTCACCAAGTCTGGCGACGTCTTCATTGTTCGCAGCAGCTTGACGCAGCCCTACACTTATCCTTCCTCCCAATTCTTCACAGGTGCCATCGATATTATCTCTTGCTATCAATATGGTGCCAGCACCGTCCTCGGTTCCACCGATTTTCCCTTGCTGGTGTAGAGCTGTTTATTCGTGGGGAGGAGAGGTATGTTGGTCACCTGGACTCCGGGTCCTCTTATCCTGCATGTTTCGTGGTTCAAAACTTCGACCAACTAACACTTGAGGTAGTCAAAACGAGACCTGGGCTTCATTGAAGGAGACTTGATTGAATGCCTCAACGCTGGAGACGGATCGTGGTGGGTTGGTCGTCTTTACCGCGACCGGAGAACGGTTGGTTCATTCCCATCAAACTTCGTTGAGGTTCTTCCTCAGGATTTCCGTCCGGCGACTAGATCCGCCAGTCCCTTACCTGGGCACAATGCCTCCAGCCTCAATAAAACACCTGCCAAATCAAAAACGTTCCGCAAACCGTTCGAGGCTTACGCGAAGGCTCCGCATTACACCACTGCGAAAACCCCTACATCATATCGCGATCCTCCCGTCGCGGCTGCAGCGCCAGTGTCAACGCTGACGCCAACGCCAACGCCAGCGCCGGCTCTAGCTCCAGCTCCAGCTCCAACACCGAAACCTTGCCAGCAACGGCCGAGAGATAATTCGACCAACTCTTACCACAGGTCAGTTCACGAGACCATCGAGAGGGTGCCCTCCCCTCCACCTGTCCGTGGCTATGGTTCTCGGGCACCATCACCAGCTACATCCCCTATGTACCTCACGAATCACAGGTGTACCCCTGATAGAGACAGTGCGCCTCCCCCAGCACCGCCTCCTCATAGGCACGTGGGGGGTCCATCTCTTGATATGTCGCGGCAAGCGTCGAACTCTTCTTTCCGTCCATATTCTCCAGCAGTGACATCACGGCACGAATCAAATGCTTCCTTTCATCAACCGCATCAAACACCCGGACAGTCATCCTATACTCCTTACGACGACAGGGAATATCAACGCGAATTGAATGGGCAATACACGCCGATAGAAAGGTCACCGCGGCAAAGTTCGTCCGACGAATTACACTTGACTCCATCTCCGCTGCGAGAGGCCATGGATAGTGTGATGGAACAGTTGGATCAGCTTGACGGGCTTGGCAGTAACTGGGTCGGGGACCAACAACAAGAGCAGGAGGAAGAAGAACAGCCAATTGACCCTTGGGGTCCTGAGTCCTTCGACATGCTGGCTCAAAACTCGAGGCGAAAGGAGCCAGAACGCGCCAGACCCTTGACTTCCATGGGTTTGCCCCATCACGATGAAGGTTATGAGACCTGGAGTGGAGGATCATCTCAGAAGACATCCTATCAGAATGGACGCCATGAAAGGAAACAGGAACTACCAGAGCTCAGCGATTATGTCGAGCGTATGGAAAAGAGACTGCGAAATATGCATCACCATAGCGCGAGCGCGTCGATGGCGGCGGACATTGATCTGGACGCAGAAAATAATGACATGCCACCTCCTCCACCGCCCAAAGGGCAGCTCTACCAAAGACCCAAGTCCTCAGCTGGTGATCCTGGCGGCCACGCGAGACGATTAAGAACACAGAAATCGGCGTTTGAGATTGGTAGGGCCAATGTTACTGGTGGTAGCATCGGTAGAACACTCACCACGAGAACCAATACCACGAATGCCTCGTCCGGAAACCAGAGTCACACTAGCTCCTCGACTCAAAGCAGTGCGAGGAGTCTTTGGAGCGGCGTTTCCGCCGGCGGCTTCAGCTCAACAAGTGCTGGAAGCATGGCTCGCCGACATTTGCGTACCCGTAGTGCTGTGGACATACACGAAGGAGAGTTGGAACGTCCGGACTCCCCTTTCACAGGCGTCACATATCATAGCAGTCATGCTAGCAATGTGGCTGGAGGACTACAACGGGCTCGAACTGGGCTGGAAGGCGACTTGACCGGTGGTCTCGGAGGATTGGTTCAGCCGAAAGCACCGAAGAGGAACATTTTCAAAAAAATATTCGACTCTGCCAAGACGGGTGTAGCAAGCAACCGGGGCAGTTTCGCAGCTGGGTCAATAGCTGGAGGGAATTCGATCCGGGCATCACCATTCAACCGGCCCAGGCCATCGGGCACATATTCTGGTGTGGGCTCAAGAACGACGGCCATCAGTCGTCCCGATGACGGATCAGACGCGGCTCGTGAGATGGGTCTTTGCCGGGGCAGCAGCGTGGATTGGGTCCAAGTGCGCCGCGATGTTAACAGGTCTAACTCCATTAGCAAGGTCGAGAGGAATGAGCGGCAAGACCGTTGCCAGACACTCGATCATCCGGTTCTCAACCCGGTCGACGAGCTCTACGACGGAATCGAAGGAGATGAAGGGGCAGATGGTAACCCTGTTCGCGATGCTTTGAACTATCAGTCTATCAATCTGAGCCAGGTGGACAAAAACTCGAGATACATTGCGGATATGTCACCTATGACGACGGCGATTCAATTAGCGACCACCTACGTTTGCCGACCATATAGAAGCGATGTCCAACGGCTGCGTGCCATCTTTACATGGGTTTCAGAAAAGATCTGCTGGGAGGAAGATTTTGAAGGCCAAGTAGACACTCGTCGCGTCATCCAGTCCAAACGGGCCTGTGCCGAAGAGTACGCCGTTCTTGTCATGGAGATGTGTGCCGCCGTTGGTCTAGAGTGCGAAGTTGTCAGAGGCCACTTGAAGACCCCAGGAGACGTTTCCGACCTGAGCGTGATGCCGAGATCCAACCATTGGTGGAATGCCGTCATTGTGGACAATGAATGGCGAATTATCGACTGCTGTCTGGCGAGTCCATCAAATCCCAAACGAGGCCAGTACTCGAGCACCAAAGGGCCGACTGCAGACTTTTGGTGGTTCCTGGCCCGGCCGACAGAGGCTTGTTGGACACATGTGCCTGAGCACCACGATCAACAGCATATTGTGCCACCTGTTGCCCACGAAATCCTGTTGAATCTTCCTTGCACCTGCCCCGCTTTCTTCCGCAATGAAATCGAGATGGTGGATTACAACACGGCTGTCACCAGGATCGAAGACTTGGAGATGGTCCACATCAAGTTCAATGTGCCCGCCGACGTTGAGATTGCTGCAGAGGTCGAGGCCCGGGCCTACTCGCGTGACGCAGATGGCGACGTCTTCGAAAGCGGAGATTTTGTCAAGAAAAGGGCATTGGCGCAGGCAGAGTGGTACAACGGCGTAAAGCGCTACACGATCAAAGCGCTGCTGCCAGGAGATGAGGGCCAGGGAATACTCAGAGTCTACGCCGGCAAACGCGGATTGATGCACAGCATCAAGGACATCCCTCACCCCCTAGCATTTGCACTACCGATTGTACACACCGGAGAGAACCCGCCATACGAGTTTGTGACTCGACATCCCACGCCACATGCCCAACGGCACGACATATACGTGGTTCAACCGCAATGCCAAAGACTGGCGCTCAACAACACGTTCGTGTTTGCCATTAGACAACATCCAAACTCGGTTGTACTTGGGCCCAACTCGGCATTGACACCAGCATCGAACCCGGGGAGAACAAGCCCGAATCCATTTGCACGACCCAGCTCAGCTATGAGCGTGCATGCATCCAGTGTCAGCGGATCGTGCCCAAGCTCTGCAAGTGGCACGGTGGCAGGGAGAAAGCCAGCCAAATTAGCAATCCAAACTCCAGGCGGCAAGATTCTTCGTCTTATGAGGAAAGAAGATCGAAAGGGCATCGCAGTTGGCGGAAAGGGCTTATCAGGCGACGAGGATGTCAGTGACGGCGGCACATGGGAAACCATTATCAAATGCTCCGAGAGAGGCGTGTGGAGAGGTCTGGTCCTAGCAGATCGGACAGCGAGATGGTGTGTTTTTGCTGAGTGGATGTGCGTGGGTTGACAAAGAGCACGAGTGCAGAAGTGAGATCAGCAGGTGCCTTTTCAACCTGCTTGGCATGGAGGATTTTGAAATTCCTAGAAAGCAAAGCACCGGGAGTTTTCGGTTCGAGCCACAGCATCATTTGATGCATTAATGAGGGAGCCGGCGGCGACAATGGTTTCGATGAATGGCGTCAACAGAATTTGAAATGGAGTTTACGGCAAGGTGTTTGTTTTGTGTAAATTTTGTATCTCAAGGGGACTTACAAGGACAACTGGTGTTTGGACATAATGTGCATTTTCCTGTACCATAGAGCTGGCTATTCTTGAGAAATAGCTTGCGCCATCAGAACAGATGAAGACTGAGGAGTTCCGAAATGTGAACTCCGTTAGACGACGTTATGTCTCCACAATGTCTCCAGTGGGTCGCGAGAGAAAGCCAAGTCGCGCTCCACCCAATCCACACCACAATGACCGAGCAGGCCAGACAAGACGACGTATGTACATGTATGTACGTACATATGTATTTAATCCGCAGACAGGACGCGCACTCCAAGGGATGCAGCTAAACCCTGTCGGGACGGGAGACATGACAGCCTTGACAACCTTCCAACCTGGGAGCCACCGCGAAGCCGCACTCCCGACGACCTGCCATCCCACCCCGCGAAATTCACGACGCGATCGCTTTGCTCCGTCGACATCCATCGCACTCCCTTCCACCACCATTCATCGCTTTCTACCGACATTGCTTGCTGCGATAAGCGAGGGCCCGCGTCACGCGCCGACGCTCCCGATCTAGACTAGACGACTTCGTCGATCAGCCCGACAGGAACACGACACAGAACCGATCAAGCAATCGTCGAACTTGAATGGAGCTCATGAGCTGAATCCATCTTATGGGTCGAAGCCATACATGCACAGCCTCAACACTCGCTTTGAATCTTTCGCCCCTCTCCCGGGACGAACCTAGCCCGTTGCTGATTTCTTGACACATTTGCCGACTCATCCTCTTGGAGCACCAACTTTGTCGCGTCCATCGTCTTGCCCTGTCACGCCATATCCTGTCACGCCGTACTCTGTCACGCTGTACCCCGAAGATTTTATTGTGTTCATAAGGTCAGCAGTCTGATGCAGACACGGCGGATATGACGTACCGAGGCGCGTTGCCTTCGGGGCAACCGGGCTTTTCGGGCCAGCAGCAGCAGCAGCAGGATCACCAACTGTATGGTGGCCAGAGGGGCTATCATCAGGGCCAGTTCCAGCCACAACAACAGATGCAGAATCAACAAGCACTGTACTCGAATGGTTCAGGAGATCAGTTCTACGGGCAGCAGCTGCAGCTGCAGCAGGGCCAGTTTCACCAGCCACAGCGTCATGACCAGCATGCGGCGAGGCAACATGAGTTTCTGCGAATGCAAATGGCACGCCAGCAGCAGCAGCAGCAGCAGCAGCAACAACAACAACACCAATCAATGGCCCGTTATATTGGCAGCAGCGGTGGCATGTCAGCTCAAAATTACGATTCATATGCCCATCCGCATCAACAGATGCACGCTCATCAGCAACAGCAGTCTTTATGGCCGCAGCCGCAGCCTCAGACGAATGCCTCGCCGCAACAGCAGTTTCATGGGCTCCCATCACCGAGACAAAATACAAACGGAATGCAGCAGCCCCAGCTGGCCCAACACGTGGTTCAAATGCAGCAATCGCAACAACAGCAGATGTCAGATCAGATGCTACAGAGAATGTACCAGCAGCAACAAGTGGCTCAACAACACATGAGATCGCCTCAAATACAACAGCGGCCATCGCCACAGCAGATGGTATTGCCGCTATCACCGTCGCAGATGCAACGGAAACATTCACTGCAGAGCCAAACGAACCAGCATACAATACAATCACCGATACAGCAACAACTGCATCAGCGATATCAATCAACGCCACCACCGCCACAAACGAGGCCTCTCCCGAAGAACCAGACGCATTCACCGCAACCGTCGCCTCTTCTTCAATCTCAGCATCATCATCGACAGCATCAAAACAATCACTTTCACAATCAGCACAATCAGCACCATCAGACTCCTCCACCACCCATACCGCAACAGTTGCCTCAAGAACCTGTGCAAGACGCGACGCAACAACCAATATCTATGCCCGAGTTCCGACCCCAATCGGAAACTGTACCTGAGCCCGAACACGAAACCAAACCAGAACCAGAACCAGAACCAGAACCAGAACCAGAACCAGAACCAGAACCAGAACCAGAACCAGAACCAGAACCAGAACCAGAATCAGAATCAAACCCAAATTCTTTGCTCGAGTATCCATTGTCAGAACCCCCGCTTCCACCTCCGGTACAAGAACAGATCAATTATGTCAATCCGCTGGACATATTCAACGCTCCTCCTCCTCCCCCATTACCACCACTCCCGATGGGCGACTTCCGAAGTTGGGGCAAGAAAGAGCCAGACCCCAATCCCGTGAAAGAGTCAACACTTGTAAAGCCAGCAGAAACGAGCGAGGATGTGAAGGAGCCATCTCAGCAGGAGTCCATCATAGTAAAGACGAAAGCGCCGAAGCAACCAGTAAAACAAGAAATAGTAAAAGAGTTTAAGAAGGAGGTCAAACAGGAACCGAGGCCTGAACCTGTGCGCATCAAATCAAGTCCACACTCATCCGTAACAAATTCGCCTGCACTCTCGACAATTTCACCGAGTATTACAAAGCGGTCACCCGCCCCGAAATCACGTCCTGTCAATACCATTCCGCTCATGGTTGCGATTGCAGAGGAATGTCTTGAAAGAGCCCGCAGCTCTGTACACGATGTAGCCATGTCTCTTGATCCTGAGATTGTCGACGAATACCAAAGACTGATCGCCACGACTCTTTCCTGCTTGGAAGCTGCGATGCAGAGTAGTAAGCTTGCGCCACGAGAAGAGGCTCGGCTGCGGATGAGATATGCAGCAATCTTACAGGAAGAGACGGAGAACCTTATGGAGGCAGAAACGTCGCTCGGAAAGGGCATCACACTGTGTGACAAGGTATGTTGCGACTCACGACTTTTGCATTTTTTTTTACATGTATGTGACTGACAGAATGCAGCACCGGTTAATTGACTTGAAATACTGCATGCAGTATCTGATGCTGAAAGTTCTTTTTCAACGAAACCACAAGGCGGCTTTGAAAGCCGTCGATGGTCACATCTCCGACTGTGAAGCGTAAGATGATGTCGTTGATCTTGAAAAACATTTGTAGGGGGAAGCTGACATGTCACAGGTTCAAACACGTTCAGTGGTATTATGCTTTTCGACTTTTGAAATCGACGTTTTACTCGAGCATGGGGAACGCATCTGATACAGGGGCATTGGAGAATATTCGAGCTGTGCAAAATGTAGCCAGCCTTAGGGGCGACAACGCCATGACAGTCTTTGCGTCCATACTAGAAGGTCTGGCACTTCTCAAGACGTCCAAGGACAGCAACATCGAGCGCGTCAACTCTTGCATCGCGCAGGCAGCCAAATATCAGTTCGACCCCTCCGTCAAGATCATGCAGTTGGATATCTTGATACTCTTGCTTGACTTCTCCTCGAGTCTGCATCACCAAAACCCAGACACCACAGCTCAGAAGCTGCGACTCCTACAACAGAAACTAGACGACTGCGAGGAATGGAGCAACATCAAGGCCGATTTCCAAATTCCTGTTAAAAAACAGTCATCCGGGGCCAAGATCGTTAGCGAACAGACGTCGGCCATTATCCGCCCTGGAGGAGAAGCTGACGGCGAATTCGATTTCGTGGTAATGACTTTCATGACCAAAGTAGAGCTGAGGTCACTGGTGTATGTATTTGAATTGGGAGGGATTCAGGTTGCGCGGGGACCGAGCTAACAACAATGCTTCCAGATTCACCTTGAGCGGACTCGCAAGCATGCATAAACCTTCTTCGCAAGGCCGTCGATCTACCGAGTTTTGGTTGGAAGGCGTGAAAATCCTTGACACCTGTAAGTTCTCTACCTGGCGGGATTGCAACGAAGGCCGAAACTGACAGATGGGGAATAGGGGATGGGCTAACAATGGGAATCCCATATGGGCCGTCCGTCTCGCTATCGACGGCGATTCGACAGCGAGCCTGGCGAACAGACGCGCAAGCATATCTCTGCGCGCTTCTCGGCTTCCTGGCAGCCAGTCATTGCCGGTGGAACAAAGTGAAGCAGTTCATGTCAAAGCTCGAAGCTCTGATTCGACCTTCCACACAACCCACAATAGGATTGCTCTCGACGTACTTGACGGGGGTGTACAGCCAAGGGACAGGAAATCTCCAAGGCGCACTGGATATCTTCCTCCACCCCTGCTTCAACTTGCCACAATCATCGAGTGGCGTCAAGACTGGTCAAAAAGAGATGGCGCTCCTGGCGGGACTGAATCGCCTTTGGATTATGCAACATCCAAGCTGTAGAAACGATGTTGAAACTCACGAGCTCATCGAGCACTTGCAACCATTTTGCACCAACCACTGGAACATTGATCTTCGCACAGCCTGGCATAATGTAGCAGCGGCACTGGAAACCGAGCCTCCTCAACAGCTCAACCAACAAAAACAGCACATTCAAGCAGCCATGTCTGGATCCAAGCTGACTAACAATATCCTCGGAGCCGCCGTCACTCTCTGCATCATGCGCAGCAGGTTTTTCGAAAACGTGATTGGTGAGCAAGCCCTGAAGAGTGCGCGCGCGGCATCAAAACAAGCACAAAGGAGCGGCAACATGCTCTGGCAAAGCGTGGCAGATGGTATGCTCGCGCAGTCTTACGAGGTCCAGGGACAGAGGGAAGAGGCGGGACAAGAGTGGCAAAAGGCTACCCAAGAGGCCAGGGATGCATTTGCTGGGAGTTGGTGATTTGGTCATTTGGCGGGTTTTTTTACGCATGTAGTCCATTCTGACCACCGTCTTTGGACGAGGACCGTTTGGCGGAGAACACCAGGCGCTGCTTCTACATCCTTGACATGTCTGGTTTCCCTGTCAGCTTTCAGCTGTTGCCGGTTGCCTGTTGCCGCTTTGCCTTTACTTTTGTCATCGTTTCTGGTTTCGCCGCGCAAATATCATCTGCTGAACTTGTCGGCTGCATGGCGGGAGGGGTTTGCGGGTTATTTTCATCAAACGGGCCAAGGGGCCTTTTTTTCTTGTTCTGGCGTGCTGCCTGTAACGATATACTACGGATTTGGCTACTACCTACATGATTCGGGGGTTTCCATGTCCAAGATGTTGGGCAAGGGGGGTTTTGAAAAAAAGGAGTGTGAGCATGACGTGCATAGTTTCGGTGCTATTAAGGATTTTAAATGGATTCTTTTCGAATTGTTGTTTGTACCGCCCAGCATTTGTGTTCACGTTGGGTATATTGCAATGTATAATGAGTCCCCCCTCTCCCCCCCCCGTGTCTGTACATGATTTCATATCTTTGTACAAGGAAATGTAATACAGAGCGCTAACATGTCAAGACTTGTTGTAATTGTACATGAATACCTTGCTTTTGGATCCTGCTTTCCTTTGAGAGAACTCGTCAGACTTTTATTTATTTATTTATTTATTCGCCAATCATCATCTCCGTCCGAATCCAGGAGGGGGCTGGAATCCCGGCGGCGGGGGCATGAAACCGGGAGAAGCCCCTGGAGGAGCAACTGGTGCGCCGGGGGGAGCTCCGGGAGGAGCGGTGGGAAACCCAGGCGGAGGTGCTATAGGATAGGCCTGGGGGTTTGGAGATCCCGATGGTGGTCTGAAGGCGCCGGGGTGGAAGTCTGCGGGGTTGGTGTAGTTTTGGCCCTGGGGCGGACGGGCTGGGAGTCCCGAGGGGGGTGGAGGGAGAGGAATCGAGCCGCGAGACTGGGGAGGGAGGGCAGCATGAGGAGCGGCATTGTATGGTGACGGGCCGCGGTGGGGAGGAGGCGCGAACCCGGCTGGCGGTGCATGGTGATGGCCTAGCGAGGGAGGGGGGATTCCGAGGGCACCGATGGGGGGAACGGGCATGCCGCCCATGGCTGAAGGATCGAACCCTGCCGGAACAGGAGGTGGAATCTGTTGACGGTGAGGAGGATGCTGTTGTGCTGGCGTCTGGTTTGCTGTTGCTGCCGCTGCTTGCTGTGATGGTGGTTGCGCCTGTGACTGTGGCTGCTGCTGCTGCTGCTGCTGCTGCTGCTGCACAAACGAAGGCAACCCCTGACCCTCGGGCACGATGTTCCTCTTCTTGGCCTGCTTAGCCAACTCTCTCTCCGCCTCGTCACCGTGCCTCTCACCCTTGCCATCCTTCTTGAAAGCGTATTGCACACTAATCTCCTTGCTGAGCATGTACTGGCCGTCCAAGTTCGCCACGGCAGCATCACTGCTTTCAAAGTCCCCAAAGCTCACGAACCCGAACCCTTTGCTGTTTCCAGAATGGTCCCGCGCGACCTTTGGCAGGCTCAGGAGCGGGCCGAAGCGTGAGAAGGTATCGTACAATAGCTTCTCGTCGACCATGGCATCGAGGTTGCCGATGAAGAGCTCCGCGCCGATATCCGCGCCCTTTTGTTTATCGGCGGATGCTTTGTTCACGCGGAGCGACTTCCCAAAGAGCTTTATCCCGTTCATGACATTCGCGGCGTACTCGGCGTCGGAGGGGGTGCGGAACTCGACGAAGCCGAAGCCTTGGTGGGTTTGGGTGACGCGGTCTCGGGGCATGTGGATGTTGTGAATGGGTCCCGTTTGTAGCATTATCTCGTAGATGGTGGATGTGGTGGCGCGTTCGTCAATGTTTCCTATGTAAACGGTTGCATCTTTGTCTTGCTCCCTGCGATTTGTGGTCAGCCAGCGACAGGAAGTGGTGCAGATGGTTATTTTGTGTGTGTGTGTGTGTATGTGTGTGTGTGTGTGCTGTGGTCGGCGGGCGGACGTACCAATGGCGGTTTTGGGCCATTTTGGAGGCGGTTTTGAGCGTTGGCTACGCTCCTGGTGATGGGTGGGCGGCGAGGAATAACACAGCGGGATGGGATTTGGAGATTGAGGTTGGGCTGGATTTTGTCGACAAGGCGTGAATGTATGTATGTGCGTATATAGTAAATATAAGTCGCATCGTCCGAGCTTGGAAATTCTAGCCGACGATGACCCGTCCGGTGCGTGGCTGTTCTCTTTTTATGGGTCCGAAATTTCTTAGAGCGGATTGGTCCTGAATTCGGGGAGCCTGAGCTTCATTGAGTTTGTCAATCCAGCACACATAACACATCTCCACGCTGTTTCTTCGGGGCGACGCACGCATTCACGTTCTCGTTCACGTCGAACCGGTTACTCGCTCTTCTCGTGCCATTTTTCAATATGCTCGCTCTTTCTGAGGAGTCCAAGGTTCGTAGCGGGCGTTGCGGATACGGGGTCAAGGCGTGCAGGCAAACTGACCTTTGCATGAATAGGAGCGCATTGCCAAGCTCATTGACGTGTCTCGCGTCGCTATCCATTAGTAAGTTTTTGCCAGATACCAATGCTATATCTCTGCATTGCTAACAATCTGCAGTGGCTACCTTCCTCTGATTCTCTATCTCGGTACGATTTCATCAGAGTGAACAGAATAGGCGTCAAAGTCATGTTGCTAATCTTGTTCGTCGAGCAGGCTACACTCGCAGCGACCCTCGTCCCTCCGTCATCCGGTATGGGCTACTTTTCCATCACTTGGGATATGCGTTTCTTCTGACGGAAAATGCTAATCAGCTGTGTAGCCTCCTCTCTCCTCTCTCTTGAATGCTCCGATCTCGAGGCAACACTGTATTACTAAAAATTTTCACGGTTCGTCGGTATCAACATTTGCGGAAAAAGATTCAAAGGGCGACGAGTTAAAAGGGGATGAGGCATTTGTGTCACCACTTTGCGCAGGCACGAGAGGAAAGGAACGATATGCTGCAGCCGCATTTTGTGGCGTTGGGATAAAGAAGCCGTGGCAGTCTATGTATGACCAAGGAGATTTCTGTTGGAAGGCAAAAAATGTACGAGATGTCTTGTTTGTTCCGGTGTATAGATTCCGTTCGAGAAGACCACTCATGACATATATTTTTTCCTGCAAGTGTCTACATGATTTGTCTGAATGACTGACTGGTCGAAGTCGTCAGCTCTTGACTGGCCTGGCGATGTGGCCCGTGTTGAGTGTGATCCACTGACATGCTCCGTACATGTAGCTTCGACAGATGTCCCCGCCCTTTCCTTTCCTTTTTTTCTGTTTTAATTCTTCATTTCACCGAAAGCTCCCACCAGAGACCACCCAACGGCCATGAGTTCATCATTTTGCCGAGAAAACCAGCATTGCTAGCCTCCATCCAACAATGTAGAGCAAGCCACTCTCTGAATCACCACTCTCTATATGCAGGACCGCCACCATGGGGGTCCATCTCCCGCCCTCGTCGAGTCCATCGCCGGCTTGAGCGCCGGTGTGGTGGCCACGCTGGTTGTGCATCCTTTGGACATTGTCAAGACTCGAATGCAGAGTGAGTTCGTTTCGGGATTCCCCCTTTGCTTGCCCCAAAGAGACCCCAAAGAGAACGGACGAACCAACAAAATGATAACATGGCGCAGTCTATCGCAGCGCAGGGACTTCTTCACCCGCCCCCACGACCGTTGCCATCCTCCGTTCACTCACGTCCAACAATCAGGCCGTCATGTCCTCGCTGTACCGCGGCCTCACGCCCAATCTCGTCGGCAACGCGACTTCCTGGGCGTCCTTCTTCTTCTTCAAGTCCCGCTTCGAGAGGCTCATTGCGCGGCGGGACCAACGGCCTTCTCCAGCGGAATACTTCATCGCGAGCGCTCTCGCCGGCGCAACCACTTCTGCCCTCACCAATCCCGTATGGGTACTGAAGACGCGCATGCTCTCTTCTGACAAGGGGTCTGCGGGCGCGTATCCCTCCATGCTGGCGGGTGCGCGCACCATCCTGCAGACGGAAGGGGTGAGAGGGTTCTACCGGGGCCTTGCGGTGTCGCTGCTCGGCGTTTCGCATGGCGCTGTGCAGTTCACCGTGTATGAGCCGGCCAAGAGAATGTATCTCAACGAGAGAAGAGGACAGGATGGTTCTGACCCTGGAAAACAGAGCCTCAAGATGGCCAACGAAGCTACGCTCATGATATCCAGTGTCGCCAAGCTCGTGGCTGGTGCTGTGACGTATCCTTACCAAGTCCTCCGGAGTAGGATGCAGAATTATAGAGCGGACGAGCGCTTTGGGAGAGGCGTGGGCGGCGTCATTGCGCGGATCTGGAGAGAGGAAGGCGTGGTTGGGTTCTACAGAGGCTTGGTGCCGGGCGTGGTGAGAGTCATGCCAGCCACGTGGGTGACTTTTTTGGTCTACGAGAATGTCAAGTATTACTTGCCACGGTGGACTGCGCAATAGTAGCTGAAAAGACGGAGGACTGGGGGTTCGGCTGCCCAACTATTTGTGTCTTGTTGTGATGCTCTACAGTCATGACCAGCTACTTCCTGGCTGGGCGGCCCAAGATCCAAAAAAAAGACTGAACGTTTTACTACAGTGTATGACGCATCATTGCCCCTTCTTACCATTGCGATAGACCTAGGCGCTAATTTAATCTACCTAGCTCCTTGGATTCATCCTTCATCCGCCTTGACAAACTGAAAAATACCCATCCAGGCTCTGGTCCAATTTAATACCCAGCTGGGCCACGGATCCATCATTGCTAAGCCGAAATTCGGGTTGTTCAGGCCCACGGTTGGGCGGCAGAGATCCATATTCACGGCTTGTCGAGGGGGGGCAGACTGTGTTTTGTTTTGTTTCCCTTTTATCGAATCCATTGCTGCTTTTTATACCAAGAATTCTGATGAATCCGGGCAAAACTACTCCGTACAGGGCCGTACAGAGCTGTACAGGGAGGGCTACTAGTAATACTACTAGTAATACCACTCTGACTACTCCGTACAGAGTCAACGGACTAGATAAAAAAAAGGAAACACAAGGAATATGTACCAGCATCACATTCGCCCCCGCCTGTCAGACTCGATAGCCATGCGTCGCCGGCGCCACTCCGCACATTCCCTACTCCGTGATTCCTTTCGCATCTTCTAACAGCAGCTCTCCTCGCAGTCGCAGAGGCCGCAGCAAAACGAGCAGCCGGCCTCCTCGCCACCACGCAGCGTCATGTGACTCATGTCGGGTTGCTGATCAGAAGTGTTCTACGTCGTTGGCGACGGCACACCTGCAAGTCAGCGGCTATCGTCCCGATGCGATGGATGCAGGGGAAATTGACTTCCGAGGGATCATACAGGCTGCTGGGTAATGACATTGCTTGAATCGACAGCCATTGGCTGCTGCTGGGCGGGCTCAGCAGAGGCAGGCATTGCGGCGGCGATTTCTCGAGTTTGAATGTGAGTAGTAAGTACAGAGTAACAAGCAGAGCAAACAGAACACACAGAGTACACAGAGTAAACAGAGTAAACAGAGCACACAGAGTACACAGAGTACACAGGGTTTACTGGCAGCGAGGGGGGCAGAAAGGTCGACGGCACACAACCCCTCTATATATTAATCCCGAGACGACTTGAAAGAACCAAGTCAAGTGTTTGACTTCTTCGGCCCATCGAGCTGACATGGGTGGCTGTGTGCAATGAGGAACAGGGACGGAGCGTTGTGATTGGCCATGCCCCGGGCTCTCGCATCTACGTCCGTGCCGAGCTTGCCGACTTTTGCATCGTGGCACAATAAGAACGGTCCAACCATTGTAGAAAGCACGCCCGTATCCCTGCCGGCTTACCGGCGGGTGGCGGTCTGGACCTTTCTTTCGGGGCTTAGACGGCCAGTACATGTATGTATGTATGTAGATGGGTGGAAGGGGAGCGAAGGGGAGCGAAGGGGAGCGAAGGGGAGCGAAGGGAAGGATCCGTCCACACGTCCTTTGATGCCTCACGGTATCTGACATCATCATCTCAACCTCAATGACGGCATTTTTTAGCGTCAAGATTGACTCATTGCTCTCTTGTTCTCTTGCCCTTTCTGCGGGCCTGCTCTGCGCAGCCTCGTGGACCCAAAATGGACTCGGAAAGCTTCCACCAGGCTTATGTACACACGTTGTGTTCGGATCGTCGCCACATGTCATCACCGACAATGGCCACAGGGTAGAGCCCGCGCCTAAGCATGATCAATTGGTATACAGAGTGCGGAGTAGAAGAGCATGTACACATTTACCCGCGGTTTTATCGCCGAGTCCAGCGTCCAATTGCAGAAGTCTGCATGCAATGGGAAATGCAGCATGGGAAACGTGCGGTCGTGAGTCGTGACGAGAATGAGTTACACAAGGCCAAGGCCCATCCATCCATCACGTGATGTTTTTCTTTCTTTTCCTTTCTTCTTGAATCGCAGGCTCACCCCTCCATCTGACACTGTCTCAACACGGCCTTGCGTTGCCGACCTCAAACAAGACCCCGTTTCCCGCCTCTGGACGCTGCCTCCATGGCGACTGTGATAGTCAAACTTGGCGGCGCTGCCATCACGCAAAAGTCCAAGGCAGACACTCTGTCACCCGATCTGGACACTTTGGTAGCCGGCATCGCTCAAGTCTACCGAGATGAGCTTCGTCCAAGAGGGACAAGATTGATTCTGATTCATGGAGCCGGTAGTTTTGGGCATCCCCCGGCCAAAAAGTATCGAGTCAAGGCTGGCTGGTCGACGACAAGGCCGAATGAGCGAACAAGCGTGAATGATGTCACAAAGGATGAGAGGCATCGACAACAAGTGGAACAACGAGAGAGCGTCAAATTCGGCATGGCTTTCACAAGACAACGTGTGCTCCAATTGCATCATCACGTCTTGCAGCGGCTACAAGACCGGGGCCGATTACCCGTGTTGTCAGTATCACCATACGACACGGTTGAGACGGACCGGGGAGAGTTGACGCTAGAATCAGGCAGTCGTCTGGTGACTCGGGTGCAAAAGCTGTTAGCGCAAGGGTTCATTCCTGTGCTATTTGGCGATGCCGTCCTTGACATTGCCTTGGGGACTACCATTCTCTCGGGAGACGCGCTGATGCACAAGCTGGCTACAGAGCTGCTTGAGGTACGGCGATGCGTCTTCGTCACAGATGTAGCGGGCATTTACACGAGAGACCCGAAAAGATTTGAAGACGCGACTTTGATACATCAGTTACGCTGTAGCTCCGAGCAAGAAATTGACGAAAGCGACGCGTCGGCAGGCGTGGACGACGTGACGGGAGCCATGAGCAGCAAATGGCAATGGACGAAGCGCATCATGGCTGATGCGCCTCACATACGCCAGGTTGTCATTTGCCAAGCGTCCGACTCGGACAAAGCATTGTGTGTGACTGGAGAGGGCGTCGATGGGAGTGATGATTGTGGCGATATTACCCATACCTGGACCACGATTCTTCGATGACATGATCACCGCCAATGCATGGCCTCGCTGCTCCCTCGATACTTATGTAACCCAATCACGCTTATAGTTCAGTTCTCGGCGTCGCAGTTTGACTTTCAATATGCGCACTAAAGGCGCTGTGATGCGCAGCTGCAACTTTCTTCGTCAAACCAATAAACTGGCTGACGCGGCTTATAGGGTGTTTGTTGACTGGCCACGTCTTGCCTTTGACCCCTTGTTCTACATCACTTGATCACTTCTCCAGACACTGCCCTAGACAGCAGCGTAGTATCCCTTTGCAATGGCTTCCAGTCCACGATACCGTGCTCTATCCGAAGCCGCTTCTCACCAGAAGCTTCTTCGAGTATCGCAGAAAGCGAAAAAGTTGAACTTGATTATCTTACCTAACTTTACTAATACAGACAGTCTCCTAGAGCTCGTGGCCGTACTCGTCGCTGCATTCCATGGCCATGTTGTCCCGGCCGATGTTGTCGAGCATGAAGTTGACTTGCGTCACGTTAAAGGTGGCGCCTTGGACCTTTTTGTGGAAGGACAAGTTTTTGACTTGGACGACCTCGTGGCGGCGGCTTTGATTTTGAGGAGGTTGTTTTTTATTCTATTTTGGCGCTGGGTTTGTTGTGTGATAAGAAAGGGGGTGGATGAAGGATGATGGATTGTACTTGACTTGAGTGGGTGTGCGTGCCCCACGCTCTTATATGTAGGAATCGTGGCCCGGCTTGCTTTCTTTTACCCCTTGTCCATTGTCTTTTCTCGTGCTCGAAACCCAAGTTTAGAAGCGGGTAGTTGGTTTGGGCATGGCGTCGAGGACAAGATCAAGGCCAAGCGAGGTTATGAGGCAAGGGGCTTCTTGTTTCCCGTCCTTGCCGCGCCCCATGATCATGTCAAAAAGTCTGGGGCAACTCGACGTCTGTGATTCGTATATGTAATATTCACATACATACATATCAGTTGGTGTCATCAACATTCTTCAGAGAGGGAAAAGCCGCGCATCACCATCATTGAAACCATTGGTTTTTATTGCCGGTATCCTGGCCGTTGCCGTCTTAGTCTTGGCAGCAGTTCTACTTGCCAAAGTTTGCGTCAATCAATTCGAGGGTCTTGCCATAGGCAACACTGATGCCTTGGACTGTATGGCCAACGCCCGAGGGCCCGGGATCGTTCAATTCTGTGACGGGACGCACTTGATCAACGCCAACCTCGAGAATAGTTCCCCCAACATAGTCCTTGCTGGTGATCAAGTCGAGAATCACGTTGGCTACGCGCTCCTTGGTGACCCACTGGTCCACACTCTCCTCAACCCATGCCAATTTATCCTCTTCCCAGATTGGCGTCTTCACGATTCCTGGAGCGACTCCACTGACTCGAATGTGCATGGCAGGCTCAAGGGCAGCCAAGCAACGGATGAAGCCCGAAATAGCATGCTTGCTGGCCGAGTACAATGGAATGGGCAGCAGAGGCATCTGTGCCGCACTTGAAGATATGAGCACCACCACCCCATGGCCCAGCTTCTGGCGTTTAAACGAGTCAATCGCCAGCTGCGTAGCGCGTATTGGATGCGTGACATTGACGTCAATGCACTTGAAAGATGATGCCTGCGTTGTATCGGCACCTTGATTCGGATACCAGAAGTTCGACACACCCTAGAGACAAATGTCAGCTCGGAATCGTTGAAAACGCAGATGAGTCTGGAGAGAAGACGGAACCTGTGGCTCGAATATTCCAGCCCCTGGAATGACAATGTCGAGGCGACCGAATTCCTTGATTGCGTGGCTGAACGAGCTGTCCAGCCCTTGCCACTTGGTGACGTCCGTCTGGATAAAGGAGGCACGCGCCTCGCCCTCGTGAGCAGCTCCAACGAGATGGGTCAACTCCTTGCTCGCCTTCACATCCGCAACCACCACGTTGCAACCTCGTTTCAAAAGCTGGCGAGTGACTTCCAAGCAGATGCCAGATGCTCCGCCCGTCACCAGCGCAGTCTTGTCACGAACATCAAGCGCCATTGTTTCCGCGGCAGAAGCTCCAACGACTAAGTTTCCTTTTTTCGAGGGGTTTGAATATGTATGGCATGCGAAGCCATGTATTTGTATTTCTGGCGAACGACAACATCATGTATATACGTGGTCTGCGCCATCCGTTCAGTGACGCTGCGTGGGTCATAACTCATTATTCTTCGCATGTTTCCGACGGCTGCAGTCAGCAAAGGTGGCAGAGTCTGCATTCGACCCCACGGCCAGGCTCATCTTCGTGCTGATGTCGTGTAGCTCCCGAACGCTGTTTTCTCTCGCCTGCGCCACGCTGAGGACGACGCGGCATCAAACCTGGTGGATGGGAGGGTGGTACAGAGTACTCCGTACTCGTAGTCTTGGCCCCTTTGCTCTTCACTTGCAATGCTCACTCGCTCCAAGACGTGACATCTGGATGGGTTTCGAAGCAAGCATGTCCACCTGATAAAACGTGCTGGAGGGTCTCCAGTCAATGCAGGCTGATGAATGAAGTGGCCCTTGTTGTCGCCGCCGAAGAAACACGCAGCTGTTACACCGTCACCGTGGCCGACTTCGCCATCCATCATGCATGTGTCAGTCAGCAGATGATGTCGACGTGTTGGCCCGAGAAAAGAGGTGCAGCCGGCTGGCCACTGACTTGTGCGTTTATCATCCCTTATGTGCCTTGCAACACACGCCCCCAGCTCCTGGGTAGTAATTCTTGCCTAGAGCTATTGTTGCTAGGGCTTCCTGCGTGGTGGTTTTTTCAAGAGCTTGCATGGGGTACGGGTCCTATGTGAGATTCTGTTGCGAGGCACAGATCTCCCGGGCTCGTAATTGCTGCACGTGATGCAATGGAAGAAGTCTCCCTGATCGGTGGACATATAGAGTGAAGATATCGTCACACCTTGGTTCTAGTGTGGTCGTGTTTGCCTTTTATAGGGAGAGCAGGACAAGGCCCGAGTCATGTGCCTAGGCTTTACCTGAGTAGGCGCCGTCCCAGTGAAATTGGTCATTATACAAAAATAAGTTGACATCTTTTACCCTCTGGGGGAATAGTGTAGGGGTTATCGCGTCCGCTTTGCATCCCCTGGTTTGCTACTTGCGGAAGGTCCGGGGTTCAATTCCCCGTTTCTCCATGATGCGAACGATGGTTCGCTTTTTTTGGTCTCTGTTCAATTTCCCTGACAATCAAGTGAACTGTTTCCCAATCCGTCATGCTCGCCTGTGTATCACGTAGGCACGGTTCGTAGGCACGGTTCACAGGCACGGTTCACAGGCACGGTTCACAGGCACGGTTCACAGGCACGGTTCACAGGCACGGTTCACAGGCACGGTTCACGAGCAGAAGTCACGACAAATGCGTCGATAACAAGCAAGTACATACATACATGTATGTAAAGAAAGAGGACCAACCAGCCAGGAAGAACTGTTGCACCCACAAGGGCATAATTGATCCCTGCCGCACGATAGTCTCACTACTCAACTAGCTGAGACAAGAGTCCACTCCTAGCTAGTCATTTTCTATGATCTCTGTAACTACATAGTATGTTTTAGCACTATATTAGTACCCTACCTATAGTAAAGGTACTTAGGTATTTAAGCTATAGTTCGCACCCTCTTATAGGGTTAGATAACTTAATAAAGGTAGTTATATTAAACCCTAGCTTTATAGTCTAATATAGTAGTAATTACATAGTGTTTATAATTATTATACCTTTCTTCTAAATTAGTACTCTTCTCTTTAAATTAACTAATTATTTAATCTTTAAATAAATTAGTATATACCTAGCAAAAGAGAGGCCTAATTTATTAATATTATAATTAAGTAACCCTAGCACACTAGGATTAATACTACCTTTTACTAGTTTAATAACAATACTATAGGATATCTTATAATAGCTAAGGAATCTTTAAAAGGTAATAAGCTAGCTATTAAGCTATAAAAGCTTTACTATTAGGACTTATGTTAAAAATAAGACCTATTTTTAGCCCTTTTCTAGTTAAAGAACCTTCTTATTACTAGCTTGCTTTGCAAGTCTGACAGCTGCACTGCAGCTGTCAACAGTCGCGACCGACCGTGTGGATGACTAATTAGTCAATTGCGTTATGGCTATAAGTGTGGCTACAACCACGCCACTAGTAATTAGGTAAGCTAGGGTGACGTAAGCTAGGGTGACGTAAGCAGGTTACCCTACATATAACTTACCCTATAGCTATCTTTGACAGCGATTTTCTCTTTATCTAGAGGTCATACAAAAGTTTCACATATAGCAAATTAAAGCTTAAAGATAGTGTTGGATTCACAGGGTATTGAATTCAATGTGTAATACAGTCGTAAGCCTGAAGAATAGTATCATTATCGATTATCTATTCTAGGCTGCGTTGTCTGTTGTTATAATTGATTAAGTTGTTAGAAAAGAGAGGTAAAAAGCTAGAAGTTATAATATATAAAGGGAAAAGGGGTTACGCATTTATATCCCTATATTTCCTAGCTAATTAACATGCTAGGTTATAGGTTACGTGTAGGGTCCGCGCGTGGCCTAAGCTTCTGCTAGGTAATTATAGCTATGATGCGTAATTAATATTACCTTTGTTTTAACACTAGAACTTCTCTCTTTTAATATAATTATTAACACGCGATATTAATCGTAGAAATAAAAAGAAAGATAGGTTAAGAATATGATTAATAGGGGATATAAAGAAAAGAACTTATAGCCTATCTAGGCGTATAGTTACTAATAAAAGGGAAATAATAATCTTGCTTAGCCTATAAGCCTATATAAGGATAAGTAGGTCCTTCTAAATCCCTTCTTTCCTTAAAATAACATATATACTACATTATAGCGTATATATAATATCTTCCTCCTCCTTAGCAATACCTTTATCCTCCTACGCACTACTATTAATTTCTATAGTTTACTAGGAGGGCCTAGTAGGCTAGCGTAGTTATAGCTGCTAGGGATATTAACTATAGGGGTGTAAATCCCTTGCGTATTACTATCTTATCCCTATAGCTACCCTCCTAGAAAATTATGTTTTCCTCTTACTATATATATGTTACGCGTAGGTAACCTATCTCTCTATCTAGATAGTTATCTAGTTAGTTAAGATAAAGCTCTTAAGGGCCTTATTAGGTAATACCTTTGTAAAGGTATTAGCTAGGTTATTCTCTTTATTAATCTATTAGATTTTATAGAGTTCTTAGCGTTTATATAACTATTAAAGGGCTATAATATTAATTATTAGGCGTTTCTCCTTTGTTATACTAAGCTTAATAAGGCACTTATATAAGGAGTATAAATCTATATATATAATAACTAGGATCTTTAGGAGCTTTAGTTAGTTAGTAACTAAGTTTAGGGTGGTTATAATTATATAAGCTATATTAACACTAGCTACTATACTATAGACTTCTAAGGTAAGCACGCTTTATATAACTCTCTTACTCTTTATTAAGCTAAAGTATATAATATTACCTTTAATTATAAACTTACTATTAGTATAGTCTTTATTTACTAGGATAAGTATATATCCTAGTTATAAGGATAGGTCCTAGTTATTAGTAAAGGATCTATCTATAAAGGTAAAGAGCTTTGCCTTCTTAAGGTTAATTAGGATAAATATTAGACCTCTCTCTAGGTAATTTATCTGCTACTTTAGGCAGTAATTAAGGGCTTTCACATTCTCTAGGGTTAGCTCCTAGTGTTATATAGTAATAAATAGGTTAAAGTAAGCCTCTAGTTAGTAAATTAAGGTAATATAAGCGCCTTAGGCCCTTTACTTAATATATTTACGCTTTAAGTTAGTTATTAGAACTAACTCTAACTTATTACTCTACCCTTTCTACTAGATCTTAATAGTATTATTCTCTAGTAAGATAATACTACTATTAAATATAAGAGAGTAGTCCTAAGTTAGGAATTACTTTAGCTTTACATTAAAGCTTACTATAGTAAGCTAGGTCTCTTCCTTCTTAGAGAACTTCTTATCTAAGAGGCTAATTATATTATTAGTCTATATTCTAATATAAGCAAAGTTAGGGCTTTCCTTTGTAGTTATAAGTAGGTAGGGATTATATATAGAGGTTTCTATCTAGAGGTTCTCTCTATAATACTTATAATATATAACCCACTAGTGTGTTCCTACCTTTATAAGCCTATAGAGGGGTTTTATAACCCTTAAGATTATACTAGGTGGGTAGAGATACCATATCTAAATTAGTAAGCGCGCTAGGATTAGCCACTCTAGCAATGTATAGGCCTGTACATAAGCCTAATAGATATCTCTTAGCTAGATAAGGAATTTCCTTAATCTTACTAATAGGGCTATCACGAGGATAAGACGTTAGCTTGCGCGTTAAATCATTAGGGCCTGTGTAAGAATAGCCTATTTCCCTTTATCCTTATATCCTTAGATTATAAGGCATGACTTTTTATAGGGTTTTGTTATCTTACCTTTAATCTTATTAATAATTTAGGAATTAAAGATTTAAATTCTACTATGTTCTTCCTTATTAAACATAATAAATTTAAACATACCTTACTTAATTAGGGCGTTAATTTCTGCTTTTGTTAATAGCTTAAAAGGTTTGCTAGGGGTCTTAATAATTCCTTCCTTATATAGCTTAATTATAAGAGCTAGGTTACTATATTCTTTTGCTAATAGGAAGGTATTAGCACCTTAAGGTATTATAGGAGGGTTCTTCTATAGCCTTCCGCGTCCTTACTTTAGTAGTATTAGTAGCACTATATTCTTATTATAGGCCTCTTACCCTTTTTCTCCTTTCTCTTTACTAGGCTTTGCTATTTTCTTTACACTAGGATTATTATAGTAAGGCTTAATAGATATTAACCTAAAGGTCTTTAGGCCTCTAAGTATATTAAGTATATAGCTTTCTCTAGTAATTACTAGTAGCTTATATAGACTTACCTATCCCTTACCTTCTTACTAGACCTTAACCTTTAATCTAAGTAGTAAGCTAAGGGTCTTTAAGGTATCTAGGCTATTACGTTTAGCAAGGGCCTTATTAACCTTCTGGATAGTATAGAGTCTCTTAATCTCTTTAGTAGCCTTCTATACTATAATTACATGCTATGTAATATTAGGTAATAGTAGGGACTTATTTATTATATATAGGTAAGCTCTAAAGATAAGGAGGGTTAGGATAAGACTATTAGGGCCTGCGGTATTATTTAGGGCCTTAATTACTATTTAAAGGGCAATAGGTTTTAGTATTATAGGGTATTTGCGTCTAATTATATTATAGGCTCTTTAGAGTAGCCTATAATACCTTTTAACTTTCCCTATGCTATGGTATGCCTTAACAGGGACTTCCTTAATTAAAATTAATATTAAAGCTATAAATTATCTAAATTTATTACTATAGAAGTTTATTCTAGCATTTATGATAATAAAGTCTAGGGGGCCTAGGTAAGTATTAATCTAGTATATCTAGAGGGCTTCCTAGGTTGTTTTTATAGAGATATTATTAAGGAATTTCACTATGTTAAACGCTATGGCCATATCTATAGTATAGAGTATAGGGTAGTTACTATCTAGGTAGAAGATATTTACTATTACTTTATAATTAAAGCTACACTTATCCTTAAGGGTAAACTTAAAGTAATTAAGGCTATTTACGTGTATTTAGTATTAGTAGTAAATTCTTATTAGCTCCCTAATAGCTTTAATATTAATATTATACCTTAATTTATAGAGAACCTTATGTAGATGTTAGATTAATAGATGTCTAAAGCGGCGGTATAATTACTATAGCTTACCTTCTATAAGGTAGCTCTAAGCAACTGCTTTTTCTTTCTGTGTAAGAAGCATCTAGGTGTGGCCTTATTCGCGTATGATAGGCACTTTAATGTTTTCTTGTTGTAGTGTGTTCTTAGAGATATTAAAGTTAATCTTTAGATAGTCTATATTATTAAGGGATAAGAGGAATAGAATGTTTATAGGGATAACCTAAAAGAGAATATTTCTAAAGGGAGTAAGCATATTAGCTACTCTAAGCATAATAATTAGGTCTCCTGCGCTAAATTTAACTAATGCTTTCTTCTTTATTAATTTATTAAGCTATAATATAGGCATCTAATATTGTAAAGCAAGAAATTAAGGGTGCCCTACTGTAGAGAATTTCGCGGCTCCTGTATTAGGTATGATCCCTTAGAATATCGCATAGGAATAGCAATCTTCTAATATAAACATTACTAGGGCTTTGTTTATAAGTTCCTACTAAAAGGGGTCTTCTTTGCTTAGACTATAATAAGCTGCTTGCCTTATTAGGAATTAAACTATTCTCTTGCTATTAATCTGCGTTCTATGTGTAAAGAAGCTTATAAGTACTAGCCTATCTATATCATTAGGGCTATTATTAAATCTAATACTTTTCATATACTAAGCGATTTTATTATTAATAAGGGGTTAGGACTTGTGTTCTCCCTTATACTAAGTAAGAAATAAATAATATAAGTTATTAGTCAAATCCGTAAGGTAGTAATTCTTAAAGTGTTAAAACGCCTTCTTATAGTTCTCTTTAGGGTGCTTAGATAACTAGCATCCTTCCTTGCTATATACATAGCACTTCTTTGTGTGGGGAGTACCTTCTTTTCCTTATGGTTTTAAGGGGTATTAGGTCTCTTTTCTATTTCTATTATATCTTTAGTTAGTTTAGAATTGCTCTAGGGTTATAGCTTTAGTTAGGAACTATTAATAGTTCTTCTTCTCTTCCTTAATAAGACAAAGGGTTATTCTAATCTATTTATAGAACTCTTATAGTCTATCTAGTGGATCTATAATTACTTCTCTACACTCTAGAATACTATAATAGGCTCTAATGAGTTAATTCTAGAGTGCCCTTTTAGTTTAGCTTACTTTAGGCACTGCTTATTGTAAGATAGCTAGTCTTTCTATAAGTTTATTAAAGTATTTAATTATTAACTTACTTAGGTTATTATTTACTATTTCTTATAGGGAAGTGTTATTCTACTCTAGTAGATATCTTTACTATATATTCTTGGTTTTAAATTATTCTCTTATATAGCTAATAAGCATAGGGAGATCTTATGGTTATCTAGGTTTAGAGAGGTGGTCTATATAGTATTATAGTGCTTTACCTTTAAGTATAACCTTAAAAGTATAACTAGCTTATTTAGGCTAGATATTAAGTAACTTACACTTCCTATGGAATATTTAAAGCTTTAATTTAAGAATATTATAGTTATTAGCACTATAGAGTTATTCTTTAGGGTATACCTTAGATAGGTTAATAATTTACTTTAGTAAAGGTCTCTAGGTCTATAGGGGTCCTCTAGGTGTTTCCTTTTATATCTATAGAAGGGGTAGTAGGGTCTTTAGGAAGTAAGAGAGTAGCTTTATAGGTAGTACCCTTAGGGCTTATTATTCCCTCTAATTCTTCTTTTCCTTATATTAGGAAGGAGGAATTATAGCTTTTTAAGCTATGCTAATAGGGGCACTACTAGCCCTAGATAGCATAGGTTGCCTTTGTTAGTAACTCTCCTGCTTAGGGGCATTATTAGTAGTGTTACTAGGGTAATACTACTAACTTGCCTCTAGTAAAGGTATAGGCAGGGGAGTTACTTATAGATGCTTATGAATAGTATCCTTAGGTAGTCTTAACTCTAGGTTAATTAACCTTCCTAGGGGAGATTAGCTAGGCCTTCCTAGAGGGGATTGACTTAGTCTTCCTAGGGGAGTCTAGCTTATTAATCCTTTTAATAGTGATTATACTAATAAACGGGGTAATAGGGTAGGTTGCCTAGTCCTAATATTACTATTATCTAGTAAATTATAGAAGAACTCTTTGTTTTGTAGGTTCTTTTAGAAGCCTATATACTTCTTCCTAGCCTCTTTAATTTCTTTAAGAGTCTAAAATCTAAATTTTTCTTAGTTTACTACTTCTTTAAGGTTATTTACTATCTTAGTGCCTTTTCTAATAGTTATGTACACTTTGTTATAAAGAAGATAGTCTTAAAGTCTGTTCTATAAAAGGTCTCTTCCTTCTGTGAACTTATCTCTTAACTATTTATAGAAGTTATTACTAAATTCGGAGAATAGTGTTCTTCTAAATAACCCTTGCTCCTTATATTATTTAGTCTTTATAAGAATATAGAGACTGATTTCCTTAGGTGTTATTATCTCTTTATATTTAGAACTTCCTATTTATTAGAGTAGTTCTTCTATAATGTGTTATTAAAGCCTTATAGAGATGTAAGGGTATAGGTTAGTGTAAATAGGGGTTTTTCCTTTATTAAGGTATTTATTATTATCTCCTGTTTTAACGCCTTCTATAGCATTATTGTAGCTATCGGTCTTGCTAGGAACTCTGAATTAACTAGAGGTCCTAGACAGTCCAGGTGCATCTAATATTATAATTAATTAAGGGAGGCAGATCTTGTGATATGAGAAAAAAAATATAACTGTGATAATGTAATATGTTTCGGATATAAAGGATCGCGAGGTAAGGCAGTTAACTTCAAATACGTAATAGAACATATAATAAAGAAAGACAAGGGGATAGCTTAGCTACTAGCATTAAACCTTTCTTTATTGTTTTAGAGTCTATATAAATATAGATATTAATACTAAAGTAAGAAGAGAGCTATATTATACCTTTCTATTAGTATAACTTATTATTAAACGTAGCTCTCCTATTTCATAGGGTGAGTTGTTGTTAGATAAGCTACCTCTTCTAATTAACCTTGCTAATCTGTGGTGTTTAAAGACTGCGTAGTTATCTATAAAGGTAACCACTAATTAGTGTTAGATTTATAGGGTATTGAATTTAATGTGTAATACAGTCATAAGCCCGAAGAATAGTATTATTATTAATTATCTATTCTAGGCTATATTGTCTATTATTATGATTAATTAAGTTATTAGAAAAGAGAGGTAAAAAGCTAGAAGTTATAATACATAAAGGGAAAAGAGGTTACGCGTTTATGTCCCCACATTTCCTAGCCAATCAACGTGCCGGGTTGTGGGTCACGTGTGGGGTCCGCGCGCGGCCCGAGCTTCTGCCGGGTAATTGCGGCTGCAACGCGCGATTGATATCACCTTTGTTCCAACAGATAGGGCTTTCTCTTTATACAAGGTTATTTTTTAGACCAAAAGTTAGTGTATATAGGTTACTAGCTAGTATAGTGGTGAGTTGATTTTTTGGTTTTTATATATAAATGAATTTTACGGAAAATCAAAAGTGGCCTGTAAGACCCCGTTAGTAGCCTGGATCCACCAATATAGTCAGTAGGTCTATGAGAGAAAGAAGATCTTTTTAACTAGCTAGATAGCTAGTCCTCTTAACTAACAACAGCCGCATTGCCCGTACAACATATCTAAAATTAATTCTATTGCTCTATAAGATATTATAAAAGTAATCTAAATCAAATTCTATTAGTTAATAACTGCTATAACCTTCCGTTACGTTACGTTAATTAATTTAACATTATAGCCCTATTAGTCCCTAACCGTAGAGCTTACACCTGTATAGCTGTTGCTAGCTAGCAACTAGCTCCCTACATTTCAATAGGTTATAAGCCCGGCTCTATCACTATAGATTTCTTTTAGGTCATTTTATGTGCGAATATAGAAGACTTCCCTTCTATAAAAAAGGAAGGACCTGCGAGAAAGAAGCTTTTCCCTTCTATAAAAAGGAATCAATTATGGCTATAGAAGACTTCCCTTCTATAAAAAAGGAAGGATTCGCGAGATAGAAGCTTTTTCCCTTCTATAAAAAGGAATAAATTTTAAATACAGAAGACTTCCCTTCTATAAAAAAGGAAGGACCCGCAAGATAGAAGCTTTTCCCTTCTATAAAAAAGGAAAATAGATACTAAAGGAAAGGGAAAGGGACCTGTAATCCCTAACCCTAGTGCGTAAGAGGTTCTAAATAACTAGCTAAAAAAGCAAGCTATTAAGCAACAAGTAACTATAAACTAGTTATTAAAGAAGCTAGAAAGCTTATCTATAACTATAAATAGTTATATAGAGGGTGTGGAATCTAATAAGCCCGCTAGTTAGCAGCAGGATCAGCAGCCTATTCAAGAACAACAAGCTAAATCTAGCTCCATATAAGCAACCTTTAATAATTCAATTATTAAGGAATTTAATAAGAGGGTTTATAGTTTCCCAGAGACTACTAGGCTTAAAGGAGCCGAAAATTTCAAACAATGGAAACAAGCCCTAACTATCCAATTTAGAGCTTTAGGCATGCCTAATTTTCTAGATAATCCGGAGAGTTCTAGGGCGCTAGGGGATCTAGATTAAGCTATTATCCTTATGTTACTAAGGGATAGTTATACAGAAGGACCCTAAGCCGCTATAACTTAGCAAAAATCACCTGAAGAAGCCTATAATTTACTTATAAGGCAATATTCACATAGCGTTAAAATCCAGAGGGGGTCCCTATATTCAGAATTTCATAACCTGAATTTTCAAGAGTTTAAGGGGACTCTAGAGTCCTTTAATGCAGTCTTTAATAATCTACTAGCTAGATTATCAATTTCAGGGGTCCTAATTACTCCGATAGATCAGGTTAATTAATATCTTTAATCCCTAAAATCAACCTTCCCTCAGTGGGCTAAGAGGCAACAATTCAGCATGCGTACGAATAGGGCTATAGGGGCTCCCCTAGATACCCTAAATCTTTAATTCTTAATGGCAGACCTTCTAGTAAAACAAAGGGATAAATTATCTACAGTATCCAAAGCCCTAAATTATAGGGCTAAAAACCTTGAAAAGGGTGCTAAAGAAAAAGAAAAGGCCCCTAAGGATTAGAAGAAGAAAGGAGGCTCTAAAGAAAATAAGGGCTCTTCTAATTCTAATTCTTCTTCTAATAAGAAAAAGAAAAAGAAGCAAAAAGGTTAAAAATCAGATAAAAAGGATAATAAAGAGACCTCTAGAGAGGGATCTTTTATGCTAGGAAATTATAACCTTTCTAATAGTGCTCTTAAACTATATAGGAAGCCTAGCCTTTATAAGACTAGTTATAAGAGCTCTAGTAATAGCAGCTCTAATTCTAGCTCTAGTAAATCGGATGATGAAAATCAAGAAATTAAAACCTTAAATGGTTTTAATTATTATAGTAAAGACATAAAAAAGGCCCTATTATATAATACAGGCTTAACTATACATATTATTAATTCTAGGGAGGTCTTTAGGGATTATACCCCCTATAAAAAGGGGGAATCCGACCCTATTATAACTGGTGGTGGCCCTATTTACGCTAAGGGTCATGGTAGTGCTGTTTTTGAGGTCTTATATCAAAAGAATCCTAATAAATATAGGACCTTAGTGCTTAAAGATACGCTATATTTTCCTTAGCTTAATGTTAATATAGTTAGTGGACTTACGCACTATATATCTAGTGGTTGCCTTATAAAAAACCTACTTTATCTTAAAGATAGGTCTTGTATTACAACCTTAGATATAGAAAAACATGGTTTTTTCTTTCACGTTAAAAACCAATCTACGCCAAAGTTATCTAAAGGGCCCTGTAATAACTCTCATTACATCCAACCTTTTACCTACGCCGCTTTTAAGGGCCATAGCTATCCGATTAGCTACCCTATAGAGGTTTAAATTCCCTCTAAAAAGCCGGATTAGGCTTCTGATTTAGACGAAATCGACGAAAATGATGATGATATTGAAGAAATCGTACGGGATGATTTAGGGGAATTAGTCCCTTCTTCTTCGCCTATAGCCCTAGGTTAGGTCCCTTATAAATCTAAGGAAATAGATTTAGGGGTGTTAGAGGGCCCTAGTGGAGGAAAAGGGTCCCTAATACCTCTCCAAGAGGCCTGTGGTTCTTAAGGGGCCTAGCAGGGGACTAGTGAAGAGGGCCCTAGTCTAGATCCTAATTCAGACCCTAAGGATCTTTAATATCAACGGTTGTTAGAACTAGCTGGCCTATGGCATGTACAATTAGGGCACCTAGGTCTTCCTTTACTAAAGAAAACTAGCCTTATAACTAAAGGAATCCCTAATTTTTCTAAAATTAAGGATAAGGATTTTAGATGTATTGCTTGTGATCAATCTAAGGCAGTTAGAAAACCCAGGAAATTAGCTATCCCTGACCCCCCAAGAGCTCTAGATCGAATAGAGGGGGATACGCTAAAAATCAGCCCCACGCCGTACAATAAGCAGTCAATTTGCTTATTTCTAGTTGATCGAAAGACTAGATATAAGTGGGTTATCTTATTACCTAATAAGGAAGGCCCAACTGTTTATAAGGCTATCAAAGGCTTCTTTAAAGGGCTTAAAAATCAACTAGGTTAATATCCTAGGCACCTTCACTTTAATAGGGGCTAGGAAATCGATTCTAGTTGTCAAGCTTGGTTGAATTCTAAAGGGATTAAATTTACGACTTCTAGTCCCTATATCCATAAGCAAAATGGATTAGCAGAACGTTCAATTCGTACTATTCTAGATCGATTAAGGGCTACTATCCAGTGGGCAAAATTACCGTTATTTTTATAGTGTTTTATATTACCTACAGTTGTTAACCTAGTTAACATAACTACTAATACCACTAAGGATGAAAGCCCTAAACAGCTGCTATCTAGGGAGCTAAATCAGCCTTATACAACTAATATTAGCAGTATTAGAGCTATAGGATCTCACTGTGAGATTCTAATCCCCCTGGAAAAACGACCTAAAGCCTAGAAGTTAGCAGCTAGGACTATCCCTGGAAGGCTTTTAGCTACACTAGGTTCTAACACCTACCTAGTGTACATCCCCTCTAAAAGGCTAGTTATAAAGACTAGCTTTATTAAGATTATAGAACCTATAGGCCCTGTTTCTAAAGGCTTACCTAGGATTTCTATAGGGGATAACCCTTTAGAGGGGGAAAATGATTTAGATTAACAACAACTAGATTAAGGTTTAAAGGATTACCCTATAGACAACATAGGTATCCCTATAGGTTAAGAAAAACCACCTACAGGCCCTAAAGAACCCCCTAAAGGCTTAATTCCAGTGGATCCTATATAGGCGTAGCCTATAACTCAACTAGGAAATCAGATTTCGACTTCGGACCTCGATTTTAACAAAATTATCGATTTTGACCCTAATATTGACCCTATGGATGTTAATATTAGTTCCCCTTCTTCTCTAGATTTTATAAAAGAAATCTGCTTTAAGGTACAGGAGAAGCTAAAGGAAAAGAATCCTATTAGCCCCGAGCCTAAGACCTGGAAGTAGGCTATATCTAGCCCTGAAAGGGATAAATGGATAGAAGCCACGTATAAGGAATACGAATAGCTTCTAAAGGCTAGTACTTTTAAATTTATAGGGAAAGATTAAATCCCTAAGGGCCGAAAAGTACTAAAGAATAGGCTTGTTTATAAGCTTAAAAAGGATAAAGAAAATAATCCTTTAAAATATAAGGCTCGACTTGTTACTAAGGGATTTATGCAAATCAAAGGCCTAGATTACCTAGAGACCTTCGCTGCCACAAGCATTCCCCCTAGCTAGAGGATTTTACTAGCCCTAGCGGCTTGGAATAACTGGGAAATCGAACAAATCGATTTTATAGGAGCTTTTCTTAATAGTAAGCTATAATAACAGATTTATATAGTTATTCTAGAAGGGTTTATTGAATTCCTTAAGGCAAATCCTAAACTAGCTAAATTAGCTAGAAGTTTTGGCTAGAAACCTTCTAAAGATCAAGTAATTTTATTACAGAAGTCTTTATATAGCCTAAAACAAAGCTTAAGGGAATGGCAACAAGCGCTAATATTAGTGCTTAAATCCCTAGGATTTAATCCTTTAATATCTAACCTAGCTATTTTCTTTAATCCTTTAACCAAAACCTTCGTCATTACGTATGTTAATGACTGTCTTCTAATTAGACCGGATTTATCTTATATCCAAAGGCTTAAAAAGGAACTTCATAAAGTCTATCCAATAGAAGATAGGGGGCCTGCTGAATTCTTCTTAGGGGTTCAAATTGTACGAGATAGGCCTAATAGAATACTGAAAATTCATTAATCTTAGTATATATTAGAAGCCTTAAAACGATTTAATATGCTAGATAGTAAGCCTATTAGCATACCTCTTCAGCCAGGCGTTTTAGCTACGTAAATAACTAAGCTTTTAATAGCTAGCGAAATCAAGCTTTATTAGTGCATTATAGGGACTATAATGTACCTAATATTACTTACAAGGCCTGATACAGCTTTTACGCTACAGTGGTTATCTACTGCACTAGCTAGCCCTTATATAGAACACCTAAAAGCAGCTAAAAATCTGCTAAGGTATCTATTAGGGACTAGATTCCTTGCTATTATCTATAGGGGAGACCCTAAAGGGTTAGTTAGCAAAAGCCTAATAGGTTATTACAATAGTGATTTTGCAGGGGATAAAAAGACCTTAAAATTAACCTATGCTTATCTATTTAAGCTAGCTAGCAGACCTATTAGCTAGAAATCAAAGAAAGCTAGTATAATAGCTCTATTAACACTAGAAGCTAAAGCTAATGCTATTTGCGAGACCTTCCGGGAGCTTTAGTGGCTTTAGGGCTTATTTAAGGAGCTAAAAACCCCTATTTCTCCCCCTATCCAGATATATTGCGATAATTAAGGCGCTATAACTACTGCTTATAACCCTGCTTTACATAGTCATACAAAGCATACATTACTAAAGTTTAACTATATTAGGTAATAGGTTTTAGAGGGTTTAGCTAAGATTAAATATCTAGATACGAAGTCAATGCCTGCAGATAGTCTTACGAAACCTCTTTCTAGACCTCTTTATTAGGCTTTTATTAAGCTTTTAGGGCTTAATAATTATTAAACTAATAACTAATTCCCTTTAACAGGGAACCAAAAAACAACGTTAAAAGGGAGCTATATTTAATAATAGCCAGGAATTCAAAAAGGGGGCTTTTTTTATATTTTCCTGTTTTTTCCCTTTTATCTGTTATTATCAAAAGTTATTGATTTTTCCCTATAGTCTTTTTGTACACTTCTAATTGCTTTTAAATGTAATTCTTTTGTAAAGGGGGTGTTAAAAATAAGACCTATTTTTAGCCCTTTTCTAGTTAAAGAACCTTCTTATTACTAGCTTACTTTGCAAGTCTAATAGCTGCACTGCAGCTGTCAACGGTCGCGAGGGCAGCTATCAATGGCTACGTCATAGCTGTCAATAGCTACGACTAACCGTGTGGATAACTAATTAGTTAATTACATTGTGGCTATAAGTATAGCTATAACCACGCTACTAGTAATTAGGTAAGCTAGGGTGACGTAAGCTAGGGTGACGTAAGCAGGTTACCCTACATATAACTTACCCTATAGCTATCTTTAATAGCGATTTTCTCTTTATCTAGAGGTCATACAAAAGTTTTATATATAGTAAATTAAAGCTTAAAGATAGGGCTTTCTCTTTATGCAAGGTTATTTTTTAGACTAAAAGTTAGTGTATACGGGTTGCTAGCTAGTATAGTAGTGAGTCGATTTTTTGGTTTTTGCATACAAATGAATTTTGCGGAAAATCAAAAGTGGCCCGTAAGACCCCGTTAGCAGCCCGGATCCACCAATATAGTTAGTAGGTCTATAAGAGAAAGAAGATCTTTTTAACTAGCTAGATAGCTAGTCCTCTCAACTAATAACAGCCGCATTGCCCGTACAACGTATCTAAAATCAATTCTATTGCTCTATAAGATATTATAAAAGTAATTTAAATCGAATTCTATTAGTTAATAACTGCCATAACCTTCCGTTGCGTTGCGTTAATTGATTTAACGTTACAGCCCTATTAGTCCCCGACCGTAGAGCTTGCACCCGTACAGCTGTTGCCAGCTGGCAACTAGCTCCCTACATTTCAATAACTTATAGTATAAAATAGTTAAGGTAAGAGCTATTAAAGATAGAATCTAAGTCTTTATTAATCCTAATTTAAAAATATAGCTAGACTACCCTCCTAAGCCTCTAATCCTTATAGGAAATAAGACTTTAGTAAAGAGAAAGGTAGTAAAAGCTATATAGAGTTAATTATTTATAATAAAGACCTTAGGAGTTTAAACACACTCTTATAGCACTAGAGCTATAACCAGAGCATTGTTGTATTGTATTGTATTGTATTTTTTGGCCCTTCGATGTATTGTATTGTATTGTATTGCCCTATGTATTGTATTGTGTATTGTATTGTATTAAAAATACAATACAATACAATACAATACATACAATACAATGTATTGTTAGGGAAAAGTATAAGTGGGGTATTATATAAATTCATTATATAGTAGATTTTTGAAATAATCTAATTATAGTATTCTTATTTTTATATATAATTTAGTTATTTATTTAAAAATCTATTAAGTTTTAGCTTATTTAGAAAAGTAAGCTTATTTAAAATATATAATATCTTAGTAATATTCTTTTATATCTATTTTAAAAAATGATTTTTTCTTAATATATTAAGGGTCTTTTTATTCTTATATCTATTTTCTATGATTTATTATAATTATTTATTATATAAAAATACAATACAATACAATACATTACAATACATTACAATACAATACAATGTATTATTAAAAAGGTAAGGTATTGTTGGATTCACAGGGTATTGAATTCAATGTGTAATACAGTCGTGAGCCTGAAGAATAGTATTGTCATTGATTATCTATTCTAGGCTACGTTGTCTGTTATTATGATTGATTAAGTTATTAGAAAAGAGAGGTAAAAAGCTAGAAGTTATAATACATAAAGGGAAAAGGGGTTACGTGTTTGTGTCCCCACATTTCCTAGCTAATTAACATACTAGGTTATAGGTTACGTGTGGGGTCCGCGCGTAGCCTAAGCTTCTGCTAGGTAATTACGGCTATAACACGCGATTAATATCACCTTTATTCTAACACTAGAACTTCTCTCTTTTAATATAATTATTAACGCATAATATTAATCGTAGAAATAAAGAAGAAAGATAGATTAAGGATATAATTAATAGGGGATATAAGGAAAAGAACTTATAGCCTATCTAGGCATATAGTTACTAATAAAAGGGAAATAATAATCTTACTTAGCCTATAAGCCTATGTAAGGATAAGTAAGTTCTTCTAAATCCCTTCTTTTCCTTAAAATAACATATATACCACACTATAGCGTGTATATAACATCTTCCTCCTCCTTAGTAACACCTTTATCCTCCTACACACTACTATTAATTTCTATAGTCTACTAGGAGGGCCTAGTAAGCTAGTATAGTTATAGCCGCTAGGGATATTAACTACAGGGGTATAAATCCCCTGTGTATCGCTATCTTATCCCTATAGCTACCCTCCTAGATAATTACCTTTTCCTCTTACTACGCGTGTGTTACGCGCAGGTAACCTATCCCTCTATCTAGATAGTTATCTAGTTAGTTAAGATAAAGCTCTTAAGGGCCTTATTAGGTAATGCCTTTATGAAGGTATTAGCTAGGTTATTCTCTCTATTAATCTATTAGATCTCGCAGAGTTCTTAGCGTTTATATAACTATTAAAGGGCTATAATATTAATTATTAGGCGTTTCTCCTTTATTATACTAAGCTTAATAAGGCACTTATATAAGGAGTATAAATCCATATATATAATAACCAGGATCTTTAGGAGCTTTAGCTAGTTAGTAACTAAGTTTAGGGTGGTTATAATTACGTAAGCTATATTAACACTAGCTACTATACTATAGACTTCTAAGGTAAGTATACTTCACATAACTCTCTTACTCTTTATTAAGCTAAAGTATATAATATTACCTTTAATTATAAACTTACCATTAGTGTAGTCTTTATTCGCTAGGATAAGTACATATCCTAGTTATAAGGATAGGTCCTAGTTATTAGCAAAGGATCTATTTACAAAGGTAAAGAGCTTTGCTTTCTTAAGGTTAATTAGGATAAATATTAGACCTCTCTCTAGGTAATCTATCTGCCACTTTAGGCAGCAATTAAGGGCTTTCACATCCTCTAGGGTTAGCTCCTAGTATTATACAGCAACAAATAGGTTAAAGCAAGCCTCTAGTTAGCAGATTAAGGTAATATAAGCGCCTCGGGCCCTCTACTTAATATATTTATGCTTTAAGTTAGTTATTAGAACTAACTCTAACTTATTACTTTACCCTTTTTACTAGATCTTAATAGTATTATTCTCTAGCAAGATAATACTACTATTAAACATAAGAGGGCAGTCCTAAGTTAGGAATTACTTTAGCTTTACATTAAAGCCTACTATAGTAAGCTAGGTCTCTTCCTTCTTAGAGAACTTCTTATCCAAGAGGCTAATCATGTTATTAGTCTATATTCTAATGTAAGTAAAGTTAGGGCTTTCCTTTATAGTTATAAGCAGGCAGGGATTATATATAGAGGTTTCCATCTAGAGGTTCTCTTTATAATACTTATAATACATAACCTACTAGTGTGTTCCTACCTCTACAAGCCTATAAAGAGGTTTTATAACCCTTAAGATCATACTAGGCAGGTAAAGATACTATATCTAAATTAGCAAGCGCGCTAGGATTAGCCACTCTAGTAATATACAGGCCTGTATATAAGCCTAATAGATATCTCTTAGCTAGATAAGGAATTTCCTTAATCTTACTAACAGGGCTATTACGAGGATAAGACGTTAGCTCGTGTGTTAAATCGTTAGGGCCTGTATAAGAATAGCCTATTTCCCTTTATTCTTATACCCTTAGATCATAAGGCATAACTTTTTATAGGGTTTTGTTGTCTTGCCCTTAATCTTATTAATCATCCAGGAATTAAAGATTTAAATTCTACTATGTTCTTCCTTATTAAACATAATAAATTCAAAAACACCTTACTTAATTAGAGCGTTAATTTCCGCTTTTATTAACAGCTTAAAAGGTTCGCTAGGGGTCTTAATAATTCCTTCCTTACATAGCTTAATTATAAGAGCTAGGTTACTATGTTCTTTTGCTAACAGGAAAGTATTAGCACCTTAAGGCATCACAGAAGGGTTCTTCCATAGCCTTCCGTGTTCTCACTTTAGTAGTATTAGTAGCACTATATTCTTATTATAGGCCTCTTGCCCTTTTTCTCCTTCCTTTTTACTAGGCTTTGCTATCTTTTTTACACTAGGATTATTATAGTAAGGCTTAATAAATATTAACCTAAAGGTCTTTAGGCCTCTAGGTATATTAAGTATATAGCTTTCTCTAGTAATTACTAGTAGCTTATATAGACCTACCTATCCCTTACCTTCTCACTAGACCTTAACCTTTAATCTAAGCAGCAGGCTAAGGGTCTTTAAGGTATCTAGGCCATTACGTTTAGTAAGGGCCTTATTAACCTTCTAGATAGTATAGAGTCTCTTAATCTCTTTAGTAGCCTTCTATACTATAATTATATACTATATAATATTAGGCGATAGTAGGGACTTATTTATTATACATAAGTAAGCTTTAAAGATAAGGAGGGTTAGGATAAGGCTATTAGGGCTTATAGTGTTATTTAGGGCCTTAATTACTATTTAAAGGGCAATAGGTTCTAGTATTATAAGGTATTCGCGTCTAATTATATTATAGGCTCTTTAGAGTAGCCTATAATACCTTTTAACCTTCCCTATGCTATAGTATGCCTTAATAAGGACTTCCTTAATTAAAATTAATATTAAAGCTATAAATTATCTAAATTTATTACTATAGAAGTTTATTCTAGCGTCTATAATAATAAAGTCTAGGGGGCCTAGGTAAGCATTAATCTAGTATATTTAGAGGGCTTCCTAGGTTATTTTTATAGAGATATTATTAAGGAATTTCACTATATTAAACGCTATAGCCACATCTATAGCGTAAAGTGTAGGGCGGTTACTATCTAGGTAGAAGATATTTACTATTACTTTATAATTAAAGCTATACTTATCCTTAAGGGTAAACTTAAAGTAATTAGGGCTATCTATATATATTTAGTATTAGTAGTAGATTTTTATTAGCTCCCTAATAGCTTTAATATTAATGTCGTGCCCTAATTTATAAAGAACCTTATGTAAACATTAGATTAATAGATGCCTAAAGCAGCGATATAGTTACTATAGCTTGCCTTCTATAAGGTAGCTTTAAGTAACTGCTTCTTCTTTCTATGTAAGAAGCATCTAGGCGTGGCCTTATTTGCGTATAATAGGGACTTTAATGTTTCCTTATTATAGCGTGTTCTTAGAGATATTAAAGTTAATCTTTAAATAGTCTATATTATTAAGGGATAAGAGAAATAGAGTGTTCGTAGGGATAACCTAAAAGAGAATGTTTCTAAAGGGAGTAAGCATATTAGCCACTCTAAGCGCGATAATTAGGTCTCCTACGCTAAATCTAACTAATACCTTTTTCTCTGTTAATTCATTAAGCTATAATATAGGCATCTAATGTTATAAAGTAAGAAATTAAGGGTGCCTTACTATAGAGAACTTTATGGCTCCTGTATTAGGTATAATCCCTTAGAATATTATATAGGAATAGCGATCTTCTAACATAAACATCACTAGGGCTTTGTTTATAAGTTCCTACTAAAAGGGGTCTTCTTTGCTTAGACTATAATAAGCTGCTTACCTTGTTAGGAAATAAACCGTTCTTTTGCTATTAATCTAGGTTCTATAAGTAAAGAAGCTTATAAGTACTAGCCTATCTATATTATTAGGGCTATTATTAAATCTAATGCTTTTCATATACTAAGCGATTTTATTATTAATAGGGGTTTAAGACTTGTGTTCTCCCTTGTACTAAGTAAGGAATAAATAATATAAGTTATTAGCTAGATCTATAAGGTAGTGGTTCTTAAAGCGTTAAAATGCCTTCTTATAGTTCTCTTTAGGGTGCTTAGATAACTAGCATCCTTCCTTACTATATATGTAGCACTTCTTTGTGTGGGGAGTACCTCCTTTTCCTTATAGTTTTAAGGGGTATTAGGTCTCTTTTCTAGTCCTATTATATCTTTGGTTAGTCTAGAATTACTCTAGGGTTATAGCTTTAGTTAGGAACTATTAATAGTTCTTCTTCTCTTCCTTAATAAGATAAAGGGTTATTCTAATCTATTTATAGAACTCTTGTAGTCTATCTAGTAGATTTATAATCACTCCTCTATACTTTGGAATACCATAATAGGCTCTAATAAGTTAATTCTAAAGTGCCCTTTTAGTTTAGCTTACTTTAGGCACTACTTGTTATAAGATAGCTAGTCTTTCTATAAGTTTATTAAAGCATTTAATTATTAACTTACTTAGGTTATTATTTACTATTCCTCACAGGGAAGTATTGTTTTACTCTAGCAAATATCTTTACTATATATCCTTAGTTTTAAATTATTCTCTTATATAGCTAATAAGCATAAGGAGATCTTATAGTTATCTAGGTTTAGAGAGGTAGTTTATATAGTATTATAGTGCTTTACCTTTAAGTATAACCTTAAAAGCATAACTAGCTTATTTAGGCTAGATATTAAGTAACTTACACTTTCTGCGAAATATTTAAAGCTTTAATTTAAGGATATTATAGTTATTAGCGCTATAGAGTTATTCCTTAGGGTATACCTTAGATAGGTTAATAATTTACTTTAGTAAAGGTCTTTAGGTCTATAGGGGTCCTCTAGGTATTTCCCTTTATATTTATAAAAAGGGTAGTAAGGTCTTTAGGAAGTAAGAGGGCGGCTTTATAGGCAGCACCCTTAGGGCTTATTATTCCCTTTAATCCTTCTCTTCCTTATATTAGGAAGGAGGAATTATAGCTCTTTAAGCTATGCTAATAGGGGCACTACTAGCCCTAGATGGTATAGGTTACCTCTATTAGTAACTCTCTTACTTAGGGGTATTATTAGTAGTGTTACTAGGGTAATACTACTAACTTACCTTTAGTAAAGGTATAAGCAGGGGAGTTACCCGCGGATGCTTGTAAATAGTATCCTTAGGCGGTCTTAACTCTAGGTTAATTAACCTTCCTAGGGGAGATTAACTAGGCCTTCCTAGAGGGGATTAACTTAGTCTTCCTAGGGGAGTCTAGCTTGTTAATCCTTTTAATAGTAATTATACTAACAAATAGGGTGACAGGGTAGGTTACCTAGTTCTAACATTACTATTATCTAGTAGATTACGGAAGAACTCTTTATTCTATAGGTTCTTTTAGAAGCCTATGTACTTCTTCCTAGCCTCTTTAATTTCTTTAAGAGTTTAAAATTAGAATTCTTCTTAGTTTACTACTTCTTTAAGGTTATTTACTATCTTAGTGCCTCTTCTAATAGTTATGTATACTCTATTATAAAGAAGATAGTCTTGAAGTCTGTTCTATGAAAGGTCTTTCCCTTCTGTGAACTTATCCCTTAACTATTTGTAAAAGTTATTACTAAATTTAGAGAATAGTGTTCTTCTAAATAACCCTTGCTCCTTGTATTATTTAGTCTTTATAAGGATATAGAGACTGATTTCCTTAGGTGTTATTATCTCTTTATGTTTAGAACTTCCTATTCGTTAGAGTAGTTCTTCTATAATGTGTTATTAAAGCCTTATAGAGATATAGGGGTATGGGTTAGTGTAGATAGGGGTTTTTCCTTTGTTAAGGTATTTATTATTATCTCCTGTTTTAATGCCTTCCATAGTATTATTATAGCTATTAGTCTCGCTAGGAACTCTAAATTAACTAGAGGTCCTAGATAGTCTAGCTATATTTAATATTCTAATTAATTAAGGGAGGTAGATCTTATAATGTAAGGAGATAATAGGTATAACTATGATTATGTAACGTTTTTTAGATATAAAGGATTGCGAGGCGAGGCGGTTGACTTTAAATGCGTGATAGAATGCATAACAAAGAAAGATAAGGGGATAGCTTAGCTACTAGTATTAAACCTTTCTTTATTATTTCAGAGTCTATATAGATATAGATATTAATACTAAAGTAAGAAGAGAGCTATATTATACCTTTCCGTTAGCATAACTTATTATCAAATGTGGCCCTCCTATTTCATAGGGTAAGTCATTATTAGATAAGCTGCCTTTTCTAATTAACCTTACTAATCTATGGTGTTCAAAGACTACGTGGTTATTTATGAAGGTAACTACTAATTAGTGTTAGATTTATAGGGTATTGAATTCAATGTGTAATATAGTTATGAGCCCGAAGAATAGTATTATTATTGATTATCTATTCTAGGCTACGTTGTTTGTTATTATAATTAATTAAGTTGTTAGAAAAGAGAGGTAAAAAGCTAGAAGTTATAATACATAAAGGGAAAAGGGGTTACGCGTTTGTGTCCCCATATTTCCTAGCCAATCAACGTGCCAGGTTATGGGTCACGTGTGGGGTCCACGCGTAGCCTAAGCTTCTGCTAGGTAATTGCGGCTGCGACGCGCGATTGATATCACCTTTGTTCCAACAAGTATATATACTTATTATATAGTAGATTTTTAATATAATCTAAATAAGATATCCTTAAATTTTTATACTATTTAGGTATTTAGTTATAGAATTATAAAGTTTTAGCTAATTTAGACTATTAAGCTATATATATATATAGGGTAGCTATAAATAGTATTATCTAAACTTAACTTATAGTAAAATTTATTCTTTATATTTTAAAGGTTTTCCTATCTTTCTAGCTTTTATTTAGGATTTACTATGCATTTTAATATAGTATTTTTGCTTTAAATATAATATTTACCCTAAAGAAATAATTTATAATTCTAAATAAATAAGATTAAAACTCTAATAAAAATATACTTATATATATAAGGAATTTATTATAAAGAGAAAATTAAAATTTATTTAATAAATACTTCTTTTACTATTAAGCTATTTTATTATAATTATAATAAATTATATTAGCTTTGAACCTTTTTTAAACTAAAAGAAAAGGAAAAAACCTAGGAAAAGCTTATAAAGAAAAGTTAAAATATTATATAAAGAATAATCATAATATATATACTATTTTTTTAATATTAAGTAAATAAATAAATAAGCTTTAAAAGTAAGTTTAATTATTTATACTACTTTTAGCTTACTTACTTAGTTATATAGTGTTTCTTAAAGTGGGTCTAAAAGTGGGTCTTGTTAAACACTAAAAACCAAGTATAATCCCTTTTTATAGTTATATAACTTTAGCTAAGAAGAGGAGGATATATAAAAGTGGGTCTAAAAGTGGGTCTTGTTAAACACTAAAAACCAAGTATAATCCCTTTCTATAGTTATATAACTTTAGCTAAGAAGAGGAGGATATATAAAAGTGGGTCTAAAAGTGGGTCCTATTAGTTATACTATAAACCTAGTATTATCTCTTTACTTAGTTATATAATTCTAGCTAAAAAGAAATATATATACAAAAGTGGGTCTAAAAGTGGGTCCTATTAGTTATACTATAAACATAATAATCTCTTTACTTAGTTATGTAATTTTAGTTAAAAAGAGAGAAATATACTAAAGTAAGTCTTATAGTTATATTAGGACTTACTTTCTATTAGTATAAAATTATAAATAGTATAATTGTTAGATGCACCAAGGTCCTACGCAGGTAATAAATCCCGTATAAATTGAAGTCAATGATAGATAGATAGCTAGCTAGGAAAGAGAGAGAAAAGAGGGAAAGTCTAGATACTAGAAAAGGTAAGCGAAATTCGTATATAGGGCATAAAAGGGGGTGGCGAATTAATGCAGCCAATCGCATCGCGTGCATCACGCTAGACCCACAATTAGTCTAGTCTTTAGCCACGATTAAACCAATGAAGATCCGAAGGAATTAACACTAGTAATCTCTCTTTTTCCTTCGTAGCTAAAGAGCTTAAAAACATAATAAAAATTAGATTAAAGGAAAGTGTACACTAGTGGATCCCTTAATAGGAATCCGCTGCTCTGATTAGCTGTTATGGCATTAGTTAATTAAATTAATTTATTATTCCTTACCTAAGCTTTTATTTCCTAATATCATAGGTCTTTTTACCTATCCTTTAACACGAATCATTAATTCATTTGAATTAATCAAAGAGGAAAGTAATGAATTTGGTAATGCTTTTATTATTATATCCGCCGGATTATCATTGCCATTAATTCACCTAACTTTGTAAATCTCATGCCTTTTATATAATTAACAAAGGGCTATAATATTAATCATTAGTCTCTTCTCCTTTGTAGTTCCTAGCTTTATAAGATATTTATATAATAAAAAAGAATTAGTATAAAGAATTATAGGAATTTAAGGTATTTTTAATTAATCCGTAATCTAATGTAGAGTCGTGGAAATCGCGTAGGTAATATCTACGCCTTAAACTATGCTATATAACTCGGAGGCAAGCGCGCTATAAGTAACTCTCTTACTCTTTGTTAAGCTATATATAATAATATTACCTTTTATAATAAAGGTGTTATTATCTTACATTATCTTATTGCCGATCATAATCACGTATCCGATCTGTGAGCTTAGATCCTTATTATTAGCAAGCGATCTATTTACGAACATAAAGAGCTTTGCCTCTTTAAGAACTAAAGGAATATATTATAGTCCACGCTATTAATTCTTAATCTGCTATTTAAGGCGTTTGTTAAGATATGTAATATCTTCTATAAAGGGCTCTTAGTGTTAAGCTATAATTAAAAGGTTATAGGAAGCTTCTAGTTAATATATAGTTATAATATAGCTTCCTTAGGCTTATTATTCCATGTAGTCTTGCTTTGCTATTAGGGATTAAGGATTAACTTCCTTAATCTTCTAACTCTAGCCTTTTTAGGTTAATATTAGCAAGTTATTAGTGTTCTAGGTTAAGATATAGCTATTAAAGATAAGGGGATTCTTAGCGGTTAATTATTACTTTTCTTTAGCTATAAAATTAGCCTTCTAGAGCTCTTTCTCTTCTTTTTAGAAGAAGTTATTATTACTTAGGCCTAATATATTATTAGTTTATATTCTAATAATACTAAAGAGATTCTTATTATTCAGGGCTATGATTAATAAGCAGGGATTATAAGTTAAGGTTATTATATTAAGGTTATCCTTATAGTGATAGAAGTACGTTGCCTACTAGTGGGTTCTGGCCTCTGTAATCCTGTAAAGAGGTCTAATTAATTTGATTATAGTCCTTTCTAGAAAGAGATATGTAATTTGCTTTAGTAGTCTCATAATAATTAGCCTTATTAGCATTATGTGTAATTAAGTGTAGGCTTGCGTAATATCGCGAATCTAAAGGTAAATACCTTTTCTTCTTAATAATAGAGCAATAGCTACGATTAGGCATTAGCTTACTTGTTAAATTATCAGCGATTACATTAGGATGAATTCCTTTCCTTTATCATTATAGCCTTATATAATGAGACAAGATTTCTCGTACAGCGAGTCTGTTCCTTTGCCTTTAATCTCTCTGACTATATAAGAATCAAAGATTCTATAACCTCTATGCTTTGCTAGGTTAAACTTAATGAATTTAAACATATTATAAGCTTATAAAGCATTAATCTTAGCTTAATTAGACTGCTTAAAGGGTTTTCCTAGGGTTATAATCCTTCCTTCTTAGCGGAGCTAAAGGGCAAGGTTTTAATTAGCCTCTTCCTTTACTATAAGGAATACTATGCTTAGCATCCCTCTAGTTATAACCTCTTAAATAAAGGCCTTCTCTTAATCTTTGTTTATAAGTATATAGAGCTAAACTAGGCTAACGTCTTTCTTAGGGCTATAAGGTTTTCTTTTCCTTACTTTTATTCCTTTAGGGCATAGTAATAAGTCTTTAACTTAACAGCTTCCCCTTAGGGCCTTTTAGGCTTTATAAGCCTCTTTATTAAACTCTCCTACACTTATGAATTACACTATAAGGGCTTTCCTTAGTCTCCCTTACTTTCTCTTAGCTAGTATCTATAGCTCTTTATCTTCTTCTATTAGAGGATTTCTTTTATTAGCGGTAGTTAGTTATATAGCTTCTCCTTCCTTTATGTTGCTTAGCTATTACTCTAGTAGATTATAGGGCTTTATCTCCTATTACTCTAGCCCCTCTATAATACACAGGTCTTTGTAGTAGGGCTTTACTACTATAGAGCGGAACTTTACTAGGCTATAGGGCATATTAATAGTATAGGTCTCTTTATTAGTAGTAAGTAGCTTATATAAGCTATGCTAGCTACCTTTCTCTCTTTATATATATATATTAGCCTATAGGGGCAGCTAATATATAGGTACTATATTAGGGCCGTTCTAGGCTCTAAGGGCATTACAGACTTGCCATAAAGCTAGAAGACATTAGACTTTGTCCATTACCTTACAAATTACCTTAGTATATTAAATAATAGAGATGCTTAGCGGTAACTTATCTATTATCTATAGGTAGCCTCTAAAGACTAGCATAGTTAGAATAATACTATTTAAGCTTATAGAGTTATTAATAGCCTTAATAGCTATTTAGAGGCGTTGCTCTAGCGCGAGCTCTGTTCTAATTAAGTCTATAATAATATTATAGGCTTAGTGTAGAGGTCTATAGTATCTCTTAACTTTTCTAATACTATTATAAGCTTTAATTAGTATCTTATTAGTCTTAATTAATATTAGTTAAGTATAGTGCTTAAACTTAGTAGAAGCGAAGTTATTGCTAGTATTGTGGATAATCTAATCTAGAGGTTTAAGATAAGTATTAATCTAATATTCGCGGATTGCGTCCTAGATATCTTAAGCCTTCTACTTCTTTAGATTAAGGAATTAGGCTACTTAGAACAAGGTTGCTAAATTAACAATGTGAAGCACTAGTTAGCTATTAATTTACATGATATTAACAATAATCTTGTAGTTAAATTCGTGGTCATCTTTAATTATAAACTTAAATTAACTAGGGGCCTTTCTATATATCTAGTAATAGTAGCAGACTTTAGTTAATTCCTTAATTACCTAGCGTTTAACTTCGTGACTAGCTTAGTAAAGGATCTTTATAAGCTATTAAACAGAAGGGTAACTAAGTTAATAATATAATTAATAGATATCTCCTTCTAAAAGGTAAAAAGTAACTATCTCTCTTACTTCTAGTAACTACTAAGGGTATCCCTATTATCGCATAATAGGTATAGTCTTATTACCTTAGATAAGTATATTAGCAAGGTTATTAATCTTAACTTATATTTTATCCATATTAGTAATTAAGAAGAGAAAGAGGGTAGCTATATTAAGGACGTAGAATTCAAGCTCTCTAAGTTCTATAGGTATATAAAGGATTCCTCTTATAACTACTAATCTAGCGCTAAATGTAATAATTTAGGGTTTATAGGGGGTTACCTTTAATAAAGGTATTAATCTTAATAAAGCCTTTACTTATACCTCTCCTATAAAACCTTCGCACAAACTTCCGCACCGCTCTAAAGGTCCGGAATTACCTCTAAAATACAAACCATATTAATATTTGAATTCCTCGCCTCTATTTACCCCCCCCTACAATATCGCATTACAATAGAGCTAGTGGCGGGAGTGCGGACGTGCTAATAGTAATTAACTTAGGAGAAAGGGGGCTAGCATAGAGCTACCACTACCTAAACGTAGGAATAGGATAGTTTAATATTTAGAGCAGCGAGAACAACCCTACGACGGACTAGATCTAATTTAAACATCCAGATAATATAAAATACTATAATAAAATCGCAAGCCTTATCCCTAGTAATAAAGTTACTTAGGTGTGGCACATTACTAAAGCTATTACTAGGCAGGCAGCGGACCGCGCCTAAGCTAAAGCAATAGTAATAAACCATAATAACAGTAACATCCACACTACTAAAGAAGCCCTTAAATAAGCCCTTAAAGAGGCTATTAAAGAAGGAACTAAAGGAAGCAACACTCTAACCTAGGCAAGTATCGCCGCCGGCCTGGCTCCTAAATAAATAAATAGCTTACCTCCCCCCCTCTAGATCCCTAGTAGATAGGACTAAGAGGTACTTATTAAAGGGAACACTATCTAGGAATCGCTCTAGTCTAGGGGCACGGAAGACATAGTAATAGTAGTAAATAAAGCCATAGGCTAGGCTATAGTAGTAGTAGCTAGAAGACTCCCTAGTGGGGATATAATCATTACCTTTAAAGGAAACACCGCCTAACATAGAGAAGACTAAAAATAGATTACTAAAGCATTTGGGCTAGAGGCGGCCCTTTACCATCACGTGCTTAGCGTTATTATTAAAGGATTTCTAACTAAACACACCTCTCTTAAGAACCTAGTAATAGAAATTAGAAAAGCTAATAAGGTAAATATAGTGAAGGCAATAGTAAGATAACCCCAGGGCAAAGGCGCCTAAAGAACCACTCTAATACTAGGCCTAGCTAAAGTAGAAGATACTAATAAGATATGCTAAGATAGTATAGTCTTTAAAGCAAAGCTTTTCTAAACTAAACTATATAATAAGACCTTATAACCCTAATAATACTATAATTACTTCTAAACAGGCTATATAGCTAAGTTCTATAAGGCAGCACTAAGGTGTAGTAGGTGCGGAGCTAGCTATTATAAGGATAGAGAGTCCTCCTACCCTATAAAAGACAGACAGGTAAAGGAGAACTACATCCTATGCTCCAGGCCATACCTAGCCTAGTTAAGGGACTATCCTATCCTAAAAGAGAAGTAAAATGCTGCTAAAGCGGGATATCTTAAATAGCCCTCCCGCTTCACTACCTACTCCCTAAGCAAAGGCTTAACCACACCCCGCGAGAGACCTAGCATAGTAGTAAAACCTATTATTATAGCAAGTAAAAAGAGAGGACGCCCTATAAATGCAGAATAAAGCGCTAAATAACTAAGATTAGGAAGCATTAGATAATATACGGAGTAACTTAGAGCTAGAATAAAGCTAGCATAAGACAGTAATGACTAACAGCCCCCCTAATTAATATAATAATATTATAAGTCCTTTTCTAGAATATAAACAAGAAGAACAAACTAGTACATATAGCGCTCTATCACTAGACTAACATAGATGTAATCGCGATCTAAGAATAGGAACACATAAGAAACCCGTAGCCCTTAGCACTAGGCCTTGCCTAGTTCTAACTTACGTATTACGACAGACATAACGCAGTATATATAAATAAGAAACACAGAGTAGGGTTATAGTTAGCCTAGGGAGGGACTAACTAGTCGCTAGTAAAGCTATAAGGAGTTAATATCTACTCCCTCTACTTAGAGGGATATAGTAACAACTAGAACACCCCTATTTACACAATTAACCTAGAAAAGCCCCGTAACTAAAGCGTATTCGTAGGCAACTTTAACTAAAAGCACCCTCTCTAGGACAAGCTAGATAGGAAAACTAATAAAGTAAATAAACTACTAGAGTTTATAGACTAGTGGAGGCTCGGACTTGTTACACCCCAGGGCGAACCCATAAGATAACATAAAGACAATAGAGATAGCACTATTAATCTAGCATAGGCTACGCTAGATATTAGAGTCCACTACAAAGGCGCCAAAGACATCCCTAGATCTAACTATATCCCATAACTAATTAGCATCTTTAACAAATAGCAGGAAGCCATCCCTTAGGTCCTTAGACATATATAGGGAGCTATAAACCAACCACACGTAAAGGCGGAGGCTGTAATTAGACTCCGGCCCGAAAACGCGCTAGACCCTTATGATAAAGAGGGAATAAATAACTACGTAACATAGCTTATTATAAGCCTACGATAAATCACGGATAAGGCAGTCCCAAAGAAGGCCTAGGGACTCCCTAGCCTAGAGGTATAGTGGTTAAGGAAAGCCTAAGAGTTAGTTAGTAAAGCAAGGCAAGCTAAGAGATAATAAAGACACCAGAGGACTGACGCAAACTAGCAAGCCTATACTAAGGCAAATAAGAACTAAGAATACGTTATAAGGGAAGAGAAAAGAAACACATAGAGGGACGCATTATAAAAGGCTAATACATAGGAAAAAGATAGAGGGGTCTAGAGGCTTAAGAGGTAGGCCTAACTTTAAAGCTAGGCCCCCCTAGAGCTCCCTAGACTCCCTAAGCTAGAAAGAAGCAAAAATAACCCTAACCTAGCTACTACACACAATAATAAGGCTAGCGTACTAGCATAAAGATTCTTCCCTAAGCTAACGGCAGACCTCTTGTATATACTAGACCTCTCCTTCCTAGAGCTAAAAAACGCACCACTACTAGATAAAGAATAATTTAAGTAAGAGGAAATTAATAATATCCTAGCAAACATAGCTAGCTAGAAGGCGCTAGGAGATAATAATCTCCTAGCGGGCCTTATTAAAGCCTGTGACAACCCAGCTAAAGATACTATAGCTAGGCTCCTAAATATAGTCCTAGAAATAGGATACTTCCTAGCCCGCTTCTAAACCGTAAGAGTAGTAGTAATTAGGAAACCTAGTAAAACCACTAAGGAAATAAGAAAAGCTAACGCGTAAAGACTAATCTTACTACTTAACATAGTAGGAAAGATTATAAAAGTAGTAATAGTAAAGCAACTTATAGCCTTTACTAAGGTAAAGGGACTACTCCCTAAACTCCAGATAGGCAATAGAATAAATAAATTAATAAAAACCACAATAAAAGTCCTCATTAAATGCATTAGGGAGGCTTAGGGAAGGGGTAGTATTGCCTTACTAGCATAAATAGACATATCTTTAGCGTTTAATAGAGTTAGCCACCTATATCTAATACACCTGCTTATAAAGATAGGAGTCCCGCAATAGCTAATAATAGTAATATAAAGCTTCCTCACGGATAGAATAAGCTAGCTCAGCTTTAATAAAGGACTCTCTAAACTATTTATAATTAAGGCTAGCACCCCATAAGGATTACCCCTCTCCCTAATCCTCTTCCTACTCTACTTAGCAGAGCTTTACATCTACCTCTAGGCTATCCTAGGCATAGTAGCCATAGGATTCGTAGATAATATAAATATAGTAGCCTTTAGTAAGAATATAGTATAGACTTAGAGGAGACTTAAAGCTATATAGAAGATCTACAAGGAATAGGTAAAGTAAGTAAGAGTTAAGTTTAACCTAGCTAAAACTAAACTTATATACTTTAGTAAGTCCCACAGACCTCCCTAGGCTAGAGTCTAACTTAGAGCAGAGAAGATAGTGCCTATAAAATTATATAAATTCCTAGGAGTGTAGGTTAATAGGAAACTTAACTAAAGCGCCTATAGAAATATTCTTAAGGGCAAGTTAGCCTAGCAGTAGCTCACACTCTCTAAGCTAGTAGCATTAGCCTAGGGATATAGCTTTAGAGATGCTAGACTCCTATATACATAGGTAGTCTAACCTATCCTTACTTATAGAGCAAGCGCTTACTATACCCTTACTAAGAAGGGGGGATAGCTAAGAGAAGTAGTAAAAAGCTTTATAGTAGATTAATTAGCCTACCTCCGGATTATCATAAGGGCGTTTAAGGCTATACCTATTATACAACTAGAAGTTAAGACCTATATCCCCCCCCTTAACCTCTACCTAAATAAGATAAAGCAGAGGTTTAAAGATAGAATTATTAATAGTGGGATAGCAAGGACAATCCGAGCCGCAGCCGACTCGGTTACGATGGTACTACGCCTTAGAAGAAGACCCCTACCTATTAATAATAAACTAGACACAGACCTAGATAAGGAATAGAAAAAACAATAGAAGGACTAGTATAATAAAGAGAGGCTAGCCTAGAGTAAACGCATTAGAGAACTAACTAAAGACCACCTACCCTCCTATAACCTAAAGGAAATCCAGGAATTTCACACTAACATAGATAAGCATATCTCTTTAATAATTATCTAACTACACATAGGAAAGATAGGCCTAAATAAGTTCCTATTCTAAAGAAAGGTTCCTAGGGTAGTTTCGCCCCTATATAGCTATAGTTAAGCTATAGAAGACTAATACCACATACTAGTTAATTACAGCAAATATAACCACAGGCAACCTCAGCAGCAATAGCCCGCTAACACACGGGAGGCAAGGCTAGCCCTAAATAAACCTCAAAAAGCAAAATATTTAGCTAAATGGTTCCTTAGTATAAGATAACTCTAATATTACTTGTTAGCATAGGAGCTAGCTATAAGACAGCTTAGAATACCGCTAGACCTAGGCTAAATCCGTTAATAGATAGAAAACCTTCTAATCACAAATCTAGCATAAGGGACGGAACGGACGGTGTAGGCACGGAGGCAGGCTAGGGGAGGGACTAATTTTATAATTCACAATCACAACAGAGAACATTCAGGTCTAGAACTATCATCAGATTAATTTTAACTATAAACTCCAGGTATTATAAGTCTTACTAGCCTGCCGCCGCCCCTACTCTAAGCTAAATTTAAGCTACTGCCTTATTCCTCCTCTAGGATAGGAATTATATTCATAGCCACCTAGTTATGATTTTTCATAGGGATAATAGCAAGCAGGAGACGGTTTATCTCTGCCACGCGCGCGTCAAGGCACGTAAGCTAAAAGATAAGCTTAGTATGCTACTCCTTAGAGGAACTAGCCTAGTCTAGGCCTGCTGCTAAGGCGCTTTGTTTCTTCTTTGCCTAATTACTAGCGTAAAGCTTCTTAACCTAGTCCTAGAAGCCTTCTAAGGCTTATTAAGGAAGATATTAGAGCTAGAACAAACCCGCCACCAAGCTAGAACAGACTTACCACACCCCTATCGGCTATAGAAGCCTAGGTCTTAACTAACCACTAATACTCATTTCGATTACTAGATAAGTTTAGCTAAAACAGCGGATTAGACAAGGAACTAAGCTAGAGCAGGGGCGATTGTTAATTATTACCTAATGGTATTAACAGTTCCAAACCTAACAGTTAAAACACGCGTTAGTAGCCGCCCCTATCTAGCGAGTTAGCCCCATTACTAAGCTAGAGCAGGACCGACCTACTAATAACAAGATAGCACTAGTGCCTAAGGTCCTAAACCAAACGAGATTCACAGGAAACGTATTAAACTTCTCTTAGTTCACTAAGCTAAAGCAAATTAGCAGCAGACTAGGCCTAGAGCAGAAGCAATAACTTACAAACAGACCCTTCTCCGTGACCTACGCGTATTGCTTTTCGGTTATAGACTTCCTTAGGAAGTCCTTATACTCATAAGATTCCTAGGCGGATTAGAGCTAGACAAGCAGCAACACTAGAGTACTTATAGCTTCTGGCGCTATTATGCTAGATTTAGTCTAAATCTACAGCAAACATTAGCAAATAACCTAACCCTAGCCTAGGATAGCCTTAAATAGCTAGAAAGAAAAGAAGAACCTATAGGAAGTTTAATATAAAGAGAAAAAAGAGACTAGGACCCTAGGGGGGGAGAGCTCTCTTTTATACCTACAGAGGGGGGGGGGGGGACAATTTAGATAACTTACTTAAAAACAAAGCACAACGTAATTAACGAATCTAACAACACACAAGCAATCTTAACCCAGGACTACCCTAGTCTAGGGCTATAACTACCCTCCCCTAGTGCTAATTAAATAAAACTAGGTGCTTAGACTTTACTAGACATATAAGGTAGGAATAGGCTAGAGATAGCTAAAAAGTAAGGCTATAGGAGAGTAAGCATAAGAGTAAATAAGAAGTAAATTAACACTATAAATCTAGATTCACTCTACCCTAGCCTAAAGCAAAGAGACTTAGGATAAGTGTGTTATTACACTAGAGTAAGACTAGAAGGGGCTTATAAACTCTTATTTTATATATCTTTCCTTTCTTTTTCTTTTTAATAAAATAAGGCTAGCGTAAGCTAGCAACAAACACCTATAACAGGAAACACACTAAGCGGCGCAGACCTGTTACAGGGCTGGCGCCAGCCTGTACACAGACGTAAGGGGGTTTTTCTTCCTAGTATAAGGTTTTCCCTTTTAACTTAGTAGTAGGAGTACTAGCAATAGCTATCTATAGAGCTAACTAGCGTAAATAATATATACCTCTCCTATAGTTAACTTTCCTATAGCGCTAGTATTAGGTATAATCCCTCTAAAGACCTCTTTAGAATAGCATTCTTTAGAGATATAGTAAATTAAGCCTTTATTACACTCTTATGGCTTATAAAGCTCCTGCCTAAGGAATGTGTGTTAGAAGGCTTAATTATTTAGGGTCGCGAGAATATTAATATTAGTGGCGTTGTGGTTAGTCTTTAATCCGGAGTAGAAGAATTATGTGATGCTTAGGTGTGCTATTAATAGTAGCTTCTCTATATTATTATTATTATCTTTAGCTTCTGTGCAGGCTAAAAGATATAATTCCTAATTCTAACCTAAGCCTTTATTAGGCTTATTATTATCCTACCCTTTATAGGAGGCAAGGAATGACTAGAATCTCTTCTCTAAAGGGGGTGTATAATATGTTTTGCTAGCCTACTAGTAATCTTTCTCCTTTTAATATTCTTTAGCGGAGTAATTAGAAGACTAGTAGCTGCTCTTACTGTATATAAAGTAGCGCTTAGTGCTTAGCCTAGGGCTTTACCTATAATAGCTTCCTCTGCTATAGGATTATTATCTATACTAACGATTAGTAAATATAGCCTCTAGAGGGTTTTCTTGTTAGTACTAAAGGTATTAGGAGGACTTCTTATTTGATTCTGTAATAGTAATTGCTTTGTGGAGGTCTCTGGCAAGGCTCTTAAAGCCTGCGGAGTGCATGTATTCTACTATCTAGCATTTAGGCACACTAGCTATAGTATTTAAGGCCTGCTTATAGAGTTTAGTATTTACTATTTTAGTAGGGTATAGGCCTTTATGGATTTTCTTAAGGGTTAATAATATAATCTTAAGGTAATTAAGCTTGCTTTTGTTAGGATTCTTCTTAATTATGCTCTTTAGTGTTATATTACTTTATTTGTGGTAATAGAATTGCTAGTTCCTTTCTATCTTAAAGCGCTAATTGTTACGTGGCGAAACTGCTCAGCTACTAACAAGAAGAATAAGAACGAGTTTGGCATCATAGGTAGAGGAATTAACTTACTTCTAATATCTAAACCTGCCCCTAAGAGTAGCTTTTATAAGTGAACTTAGTATAACTCACGAACCTACAAATCCGTTAGCCCCTCTAACGGATTTAACCTAATAATGTGTAAAGCTAGCATATAATAAGTGGTAGTAATTAGAGATTCTTTTATTATATATCTCTAGTAACCTGGATATAATACCTATATGTCTAAAACCAATTATCTATAGCGTTAATACGGAGAACTAAACACTTTTAATACTTTCCTAGTTACTAAGAGTGAATTACGCCTTATTTATTAGTTCTAGACTTTTAATAATATAAATCCAGATTTTAAACATTAAAAATAAAAACTTATTAGGATTAGTAATTAGAAGGACTTATATAAACTTATACACTACGAATTTAATAATGGAATTATGAGGAGATAAGAATAGCTAATATCTTAGGAGCCACCTATTCACTAGAATCTAATTAATACGCAAACTATACGTATTATTTAGAATTAAGTTAGGAACTATATCTCTAAGGCTAAATCTAAAGGATTCCTTAATAATTCTACTAAATTAGAAGGAAGCAAAGCTTTAGGGTAATGATCTAAAAGTATTACTAGTATTACTAATAGTAACACTATAACTAGAACCAAAAGGAGCATAGAGATAGGTAAAATTAATAAAGGAAAGGGAATTATAAACTACCCTAAAAATAATACTACTAGTCTAAGCATAATAAAGATAGGCAAAATTAATAAAGAAAAGGGGATTATAAACTACCTTAAAAATAATACCGCTAGACTAAGTATAAAACCCCCTAGCCCTCTAACTAAGCTAAATCCATAGGATTTATAGCTAAAACCTTTAGGAAATGTATTAGAACTAGGAGAAACACACGCTAGGGTAAATAAATATAATACCATATAGCTCTTATAGGGAATAATAGAGTAGTAACAGGCTATATAATAAGCTATATTAAGCTAGGTAGTGGATAGAATAAACTGTCTAGCGTTAAGATTAATATCTAAAATCAGAGGTTCGCAAAGTGCTACTACCTTAGTAGGTTTAATACTATTAGTATAGAATCCTGCGTAGAGAATAGTATATTCACTAAGTAACTAGGGTTAATATAATAGTTACTTAGATACTTAGTCTAGACTAGTAGTGTAACTAATAATACTACTATACTAGCTAGGAATCTAATAGTAGTAGTCGAATCCATATAATCTGCTGTAGCTAACCCTATATTAACTAGACTAGGGATAGCATATTAATCCTAGTTATTAAGGAAGAGCAAATCTAGCGTTAGATTAAGACTAGTATAATTAATAAACAGAGGTAACGAAACGAAATGCGGATTTAACATGGAAAATCACGGATATAGGACATTTCAAGCCTTATAATAAACTAGAAGAAGCTAGTACTAACCTTATTACTCATAATAGGAAATAGACTATCTTTTATAATATTAAATTATAGGTCTAGGCTATTAAAGACCACTTATATTATACTAACCCTAGCTAATAAGATATTATCTAAAAGAAGATCTAGACGCTATTCTAAGGAGATATAATAGTATAGTATAAATAACATCTTAATGTAAACAAATAAGCCACTATATTTAACAATATATTATTAGTATTTACTATAATATAGAAGGAATTTAGTATTTAAGTGTAGGATATAATAGCATAGCTTAATAAGGTAGAGTATACTAAAGAAGATATCCTTAATAAAGTATCTTTTTATAAATTTATATTAAAAATTTTCTAATATATAAGAGCTAATAGTAAAATAACTAACTATTAGCTCCTAACACGTTTATACCTTAAGCTCTATCTAGGATTATAATAGATATATCTAATACTAACTTATAAGGATATAAGATTAGCATATATTACTATAGTGGATAATAAGAGACGTAACCTATGTAATTACCTATGTAGTAAAGGATAAGGAAAAGGTAAAAAGAGTAAAGGAAAGCTTAAAGTCTATTTTAACACAGATAAATCTAATAGTAAGTTAGAAGATAATAAAAATAAGATATAAGCTAACTAGAATAGGCTAATAAATACGTGATTCTAGCCTAGAAATTTATAATACTAATAGGATAATAGGAACTAGTAAGGATCCTTAGGATTTTTCTAACCTAGGCTATATTAGTAAAATTAACTTACTAAAGGGTAAAACTAGAGGCCTTAGTAGAATAAAACTTAAGAGAATTAAGGGGAGTAACCTAGTTTTAACTAAAGCTAGTAAGAAAGAGCGTAAGATTAACTAGAAGAATAATATTCTTAAAGCTAAGGACCTTTAGGCACTAGAGGCTAATAGTAACCTAGGTATTATTAATACTAGGAAAAACCACCTACTAAGGAAAAGGAGTATGCCTATATTATAGTATATAATAATAATTCTAATGTATAATAGTATAAAACCTATCTCTAGGAATACGGTTACTATATAGCTAAGGAAGGAGAGGTCTCTAATAAGGAGAATAATAAATCCGGAATATAGGAATCTAACTTTATTAAAACTTATTTTATAGAAAATAGTGGTAAAGAAGCGGATATAGTAATTACTAAAATAGAAGTAGTTAAACTAAAATAACTTACGCCTAGATAAGTAATTAAAGCTATTATAAGACCTTAGGAGGTTAAATATAATAGGAAGAGAGTAAATATATATTTAAAAATTCCTTTAAAATTCAATAATAAAGGTAAGAATTATTAAATCTGCCTTAACACTAGGACATTATTAATATTAGCAGATAAGGTATAGTTATAGTAAAATAAGTTAAATATAAAATAAAGAATATAGGAACTAAAGCTAGTATCTAGAGTATAATCTTCCTTTTTTATTACTAAAATAGCTATATTTAATTTTTATCTCCTAGGAGTAGTATATAAAACGGAAATTACTAGATATTTTATAGTTATAGTGGATATGATACTAAATCTAGGCCCTAAACTACTACTTAGAATAAACTTTCTCTATAAGTATAGAGCGAAAATTAATTTTATATGTCCTAGAGTAGTTTTTAAGTTAGTTTATAACATAATAGTAGAAGTAGAAATATTCTAACTAATAAGCAAAGTTCCACACTAATAGGTTATTATAGCTTATATAGTAATAATTTTACTAAAGACATAGTTAACTATAGTAGTTAGTTAGAAGGAGGCATAGGAGAACTAAGAGATAAGCGTGTACTATGTATAATTATATTTAAAGTTTTTTCCTAATGCATTAATTACTAGATCTAGCTAGAAATAGATAGTGGCGTATAACCTAACGGATAAAACTATTACTATTAGTAAACATTAGAAGGTTACACGTCTAGTGGTAGTGAGCAAGGTTAACGCTAATTATTTAGTTAATAATCCTTTTATATATTATACCTATTTTAGTAAGGATATTACAGAGACTATAGGAGAAGAGAATAAGAAAGAGAATAAGTTAAATAAAGGAAATGATAAGTTTGATCTAAAAAAGGTTAACATAGGAGTACTATCTTACGGAATCTTATACCTAGAGGAGATCCTATATATTATTAATTACTTTAGAGTACGAGTTACTAATATTAACTAGGACGCAGTAAGTAAGTTTATTAAATTAATAGATAAATACAATGTTTATTAAGACAAAGGCATTATACCTATGCCTAAGGACTAGAAAATAAGAATTAACCTTATTAAGGGATAGTAACATTAAACAAGGCTAATTAGACCTTACTAATTAGGGGGCTAGGACGCGAGCAAACTTAACGAAGTATATAATAAATTGCACTTAAAGGGCAAGATATTATATTTAGATAAACTAGCGGCCATAGCGTGCCTAGCGTTTATAGTGTAGCGCGAAACTAGCTAGGAAAAGAAAGGAAGGGTAGTAATTAATATAAGGCTACTTAATAACATAGCAATGCCAGATATATACCCTTTACTAGACTAAAGCGACATTATAAATAACACATATAGCAAGAAGGTTTTCTTACTTTTTAATAGAACGGGATTTTTCTATTAGTTACTAATTAGGAGGGACTATTAAGCCCACATAGTGGTTATATTAAATCAAGGCCTTAAGGCATCGAATGTAGCACTAATAGGATTTAAAAATTCCCTTGCTTTTACCTAAAGGTTTATAGACTAACTTTTCTAAAAGTATAAGCATTTTATTCGAGTTTATATTAATAATATTATCGTTTTTTTAGATAACATCAAGGATTATTTAAATTATCTTAGCATCATGCTTAAGATCCTTAAAGAAAACAGGATAATAATTATAGCAAAGAAATCATTTATTAGCTACCCTACTATCTAGTTACTAGGTTTTATTATTAATAGTAATAGAATTACTAATACTAATAATAGACTTAAAGTATTTCAAAAAATGATTTTCCTGAGCGATTTATTAAGCCTTAAAACCTTCATTAGGATAGCTAGATTCCTTTGTAATAGGATCCTATAGTTTAATATACAAATTTAACTATTATAAGAGTAAAAGACTATACTATTAAGAGAGTTCCGTAAAAAGGATAAGAAAATCACTAGTATTTTAAAACTAGTATAGAAATAAAAGATATAATAGAAGACGTTTTTACTAATAGTAGATAAGAAAAAGGCTTTTAAAGATATTAAAGTATTCCTAAGCAAGAAATAGATATTATAGCACTATAACCCAAAGAAACTGCTTTTCCTTAAAATTAACGTATATAAGGAAGGATTTAGCCTATATACCTTCTAATTATAAGATAAATAGGATAGTCAAAGCATCCCTAGGAAAGACATTAAGAATAACAGGATTTAGCTAATCTTATTCCTCTCTAAGGTAATATTACGTGCTAAGAAATAGTATAGTTTAATAGAAGCAAAGATAGCTATAATTACATAGAGTGTTAGGAAACTCTGAAAAATAGTTTAATCTAATAGTGCAGTAGTTAATATATTAACTAACTATTCTCTAGCTAAGGGTATTATTAAACATACCTTACTATTAACAATAGATCTAGATAAGGCTAATCTAAAACTAGCAAAAGTCGCGAATTATTTATCACAATTTAATCTCAGGGTGACGCACATGCTAGGAACGTTAAATGTCGTCCCGGATGCGCTTTCTAGGCTACTAGTAGAGGTGACCTATAGAGAGACGGCGCAGAAGAGTCAATATGACGAATTAGAGGCAAGTGCGTATTTCGTAAGTGAGGAATACATCGCGATAGCCGCGCCAGAAACGGCAGATAAGCGCACTAAATTAGCTAGGCCGCGAGTACAAAAGGATACTCCAGCGCTAGAAACACCACGCGGAAAGTTACGAATACTAGGATTAGCTAATAAAGTTAAATTAATAGATAAGCAAGCATATGCGAACACTCTAGTGCTAGAAATACTAATAAAGAGACAGAGACTAACTAAAAAATTAGGACTAAAGCTAAAAGTAGCTTAAGTAGTTTCATGTCTAGTAACACTATATATATAGGTAGATAAGCTAGCAAACAAAAACATAACTAAGGAAAACGAATTTATAGGGTTACTAGACTAACTTAATAAATATAAAGAAAGGGGCGTTTTTATTTAATAATAAGAAAAACTTAAGCGTAATTATAGAAGGTAAAAAGGATATTAGAGCGAAGGAATTTAGTAAGTAAAGGAAGAAAAAGAATAATTTAGAAAAAAGGAATAAGAATATAGAGTAAAAAGGAATAAGTAGTTATGGAATTAAGAATTTATTATTTAATATAATAATTCTAATTAATATTATCTAAGGAGTATAGTAGTTACGCATTTAGTAATAAATATAATGAATTTGCTTTCCTTTGTTTTTACTTCTATTACTAGGAGAAAATTATTTTGCTTTATTATAGATGCTAAATTAGACTAGGATTTAGCTAGTTATAACTAGGATAGTTATCTTTTAAGGCATGCCTAGCACTTATTATATAGTAAAACTACTTAGTTACTAATAAGAAGGATAAGAACAAGTTTAGCATTATAGGTAAAGAAATTAACTTACTTCTAATATCTAAACCTACCCCTAAGAGTAGCTTTTATAAGTGAACTTAGCATGACTTACGAACCTACGAATCCGTTAGCCTCTCTGACGGATTCGACCTAACAACGTGCAAAGCCAGCACGTAACACTAATAGATACGAGTAATTATCTCTTTATAGGAATAGTTATTCCTAAAGAGGTAATTAAGGTAGTATTACTTAGTATTACTTATTAATATAATAGGGAAAGCCTTCTAATAATGTGTTTAAGGAAGGTTAATTCTATTACACTTGTTTTTAAAGAGCGTGATCTTTAGCGTTAAGAAGTTATATAGCTTTCCACTATAGCGGTTGCTATCCTTATATATCTTCATAAGCTCTAAGATCTTCTTTGTAATTTGATCTTCAGAGGGGAATTACTATAAAGGCATAATTTATTATAAATAACGGTTTACTAGTTATTCTTAATAATAATTATCCGGATAGAGCTATTAATATAATAGGGATTATCGTAGGGGTTCTTATAAGGGTTTAAGTAATCTCTAGGGTTAGGGAAGGTTAATTTCTAGGGTAGGTTATCGGGGCTATTAATGTTAAGGTTCTAGGGGTTTAGAAGATTATAGTCTTTCTTATAATCTTTCCTATAACTAAAGGGGTATTAAGGTTTAATAAAGCACTTCCTTAAGCGATACTAGGATTAAATATCCTAGGCCTCGCCTAACAAGGACGCCGTAATCTCGTAAAGAATTATATAATTCTCTAATAACATCCTTAGATGCCCTTTTAAAGGTTTCTTTAGACTAGCCTTTAAAGTCTTCTTAGAATAATTCCTATAGGTTATTATCTCTCTAACCTTAATGCTTAATAAGGTTAATAAATCTTATAATCTAGTTATTAAGCTTAAGCTATGTAGTAGTCTCTAGATCTAGCTTAATGGATTCTTTCTAGTTATATAAGAATTCATAAGTAAGCTATTAAAGGCATAGGGGTAATTCATGCCTTTAAGGTCTCTTAGGGGTAATAATTAGAGCCTTGCTATTACTAGTAGCCTTTGCTCTTATAGAAGGTCTAGATTCCTCTGCTATCTTTAACTATAAAAGGAATGTTACTAATTTGTTGTTTTTGCTACTAATTAAGCTCCTGTGTTTGCCTGTTACTATTATAAGGTTTTTCTTTCGCTTTTTAGGAGCGTTATTGCTCTAATGAAATCAGAAGATTATAAAAACAGGAAAAACAGAGGAAAAAAGCAGTAGAAGTAGCAAAAGCAGCAATAAGAACAAATTAATAAAGATAAAGAAAGTAATAGAAGTTCTAAAAGTAACTAGAAAATAATAGGGAAAGTAATAAGGGAATAATAGGAATTACTACTTCCTGTTTTTTATAAAAAGGAGGGAAGGAGGTAATCTCTCTCTCTTGCTAATAAGTATAAGGCAAATAGCACTAATAATAAAGAGGGCAAAAAATAAGCCGTAGATGCTTATACAAACAGATTAAAGGTCTATTAGATAAAGGGAATATTTATAGAGTAGTTATAGATATATTAGCTAGCTTAGCTAGCTTAGCTAAGGTTATTTAACGTTAGGTTTGAAATAAATGCCTTGCGGCAATAGATTCGGTTATTTAGTTAGTTTTCTTGTGATAGATAATAAAATCAACAATTAATAATAATATCCTAGATAGATATAATAAAGTTATATCCCTAAGCCTAAGGGTTAATAGATTGATTCCTTAGAAGCCTAATAAGCTTATAACTAGGATTCTAGTCTCTTCCTTTAGCACACTTATATAGTTATGCCTCTCTACTGTAATAACTATTATAGTATAATAAGGGGTAGTAGTAGTAGTATCTATAGAAATATCTTTTCTTATAATACCTAGCTTATCTATGGTTATAAAGTTAACCACTAATTAGTGTTAGATACACTAAGGTCCTGCGTAAGTAATAAATCCTATATAAATTAAAGTTAATAATAGTTAGTTTTCTAGCTAGGAAAGAGAGAGAAGAGAGGGAAAGTCTAGATGCTAGAAAAGTAGGCGAAATCTATATGTGGGGCATAAAAGGGGGTGGCGAATTGATGTAGCTAATCATATTGCGTGCATCGCGCCGGACCCACAATTGGTCCGGTCTTTGGCCACGATTGAACCGATGAAGATCCGAAGGAATCAACAGATATCCTAGAGGAACTATATAAATTTAAAGATATGTTTACATTAGATAAGGTAGGGAGCCTTCTATTAAAGAAGTTAACTAACCACATAATTAATCTTATACTAGGAGCTACACCCCTATACAGACTAATCTATTCTCTCTCCTAAAGTAAACTTAGGGAGCTCTAGGAATATATTAATAATAACCTAAAGAAAGGCTAGATAAGACCCTTAAAGAGCCTAGTAAGCGCGCCTATCCTATTTATGCTAAAGAAAAATAGGACGCTATAGCTATACATTAACTATTAAGGACTTAATAAGGTAATATAGAAGAATCACTACGCTCTCCCCCTAATTTTAAAGATCCTTAATTAATGCTAAGGGGCCTATTTCTTTTCTAAGATTAATATTAAGGACGCGTATTACTAAATTCGCATTAAAGAAAGTAACAAATAGAAGACAGCTTTTCGCATATATTATAGGCACTATAAGTACCTTATAATGCCTTTTAGGTTAATAAATACCCTAGCCACTTTCTAGAGTTATATCTATAAAGCGCTATATAGGCTAGTTAACACTATTTATATAGTATATCTAAATAATATCTTAATCTTCTCTAAGATAAAGGAGAAGCATACTAAACACATTAAGCAAGTCCTTAAACACATAAGGTTAGCAGAGTTATATACAAAACCCTCTAAGTGCTCTTTCTATAAGGAATTAGTAAAATTCCTAGGGTTTATTCTCTTTATTAATAGGATATTAATAAATACTCACTAGGTTAATATAATTAAAGAATAGAAGGAGCTAATAAGTTTTAAGGATATATAGTTATTTCTTAGGTTTTATAACTTCTACTAACGGTTTATCTATAAATACTCTAGGATTATAGCACCTCTTTATATATTAATAAAGGGTAGTTAAAATAGTATCTAGACTAGGAGGTTTATATTTAGAGAAAAGAAGTAGTTAGCGTTTAACTAGCTAAAAGATGCCTTTTAGTAAGCACCTTTACTCTAATACTATAACCTAAGTTAGGTAGTGTGTATTAAGATAGATGCCTTGATTTTCGTAATAGCAGGAATCCTATCTTAGCAAGATAATAAGGGCTATTAGCATCTAATAGCCTTCTAGTTAAGGAAGTTTATAGACGCTAAATATAACTATAGCATAGCTAATTAAGAGCTACTTACTATAGTAAAGTCATTTAAATACTAGCAATATTATATTAAAGGCATAGAGACACCTATAGAGGTCCTATTAGACTATTATAACCTATAGACCTTTATAAGGTAGTAGAAGCTAAATAGAAGATAGGCATAATAGTATATATTCCTCTGCCCTTTCTATTTTATAATCAAGTATAAACTAGGGAAGAGTAACCCTATAAATACACTATTAAGAAGGTTTAATTATAAGGGCAAACCTATATTAAATAAGGCACTCCTACTAGAGCTTTAAAGGAAGATAGTAAATATCTTTATAGTAAAAGAAAAAGTACTAATATATTAAAGAAGTTATAGCATAACACTAGTCTTAGAACCTACTAAGGCAAGAGTAGCCTAGGTAAAAGGCTAGTTAGCTACTGTAAATCCAGTAATAGGTTAGCTAAACAAGAGTAATTTTAAGGAGAAGGTAGTATATATTCAAGATATTAGCATAGTATAAGCAATTTAGGGGGCTATTATATTACTAAATCCTTACTAATCTATAGCAAATAAACCATTAGTATAACTACTATAGAAGGCATAAGACTAAGATCTAGATTTACAAAAGCGTAAAGGTAAGGTTAACTCCTAAGTAAAAGGGAGGGGAAAAGCTAGTCTATAGTTATATAGCATAAGGGGCCTCCTAATATATAAAGACTAGGTAGTTATTCTATAGGAGCCTATCTTATAATAGGAGCTTCTATAGCTACACTATAATAATCTATTAGTAGGTTACTTTAGGACTAAACGCACTCTAGAGCTACTAAAATATTACTATTAGTGGCTAGTAATAAGTAAAGCTATTTTAGACTATATATCTAGCTACAGAGTATGCTAGCATATTATAGTAAGATAGCACTACCCTTATAGAAGCCTTAAATTACTACTAATACTAAGGTAACCGTAGGCAGAGATCTTAATAGACTTTATCATAGGTTTGCTACTAGTGTGGCTAGGTAAGTAAGAAACTAACGTAATCCTAGTAATTATAGACTAATTCACTAAGTACTTTATTTTCCTTCCTATAAAGACTATAATTAATATAGCTAAATTAGCAAAGTTATTCCATAAGGAGATTAAGCTATAATTTAGAGCGCCAGAGGGCATTATATCTAATAGAGAGTTAATATTCATAAGCTAATTCTAGTTAGAGGTATATTACTAGTTATATATAAAGCGAAGGCTTTTAATAGCGTTTCACCCCTAAACTAATAGGTAAATAGAGAGAATAAATCAAGTGCTTAAGCATTACCTATAATGTTTTATTAAAGAGAACTAATAACTATAGCTAAAGCTACTCCTAATAGCCTAATTTACATATAATAATACTATTAATAGGATAATAGGCTACTCCCCTAACTACACTCTTATAAGCTATTTACCTAAGTTTCACCTTACTCTTAAGGGCAAGAGCATAGAGAGGGAGGTCCTAGAGGCTTATACGCATATTAAAAAGCTACATAAGGTTAGGGAAAAACTAGTATATAACTAGGCAAGGGCTACTAAAGCATAGGCAAAGTACTATAACTAGAGACATTAGCTAATAACCTTAAAAAGAGAAGACTTAGTACTACTATTAGCAAAGAATATTAGGCTTAAGGACATAAAACGGAAGCTAAACCTAAGATTTATTAGGCTATTTTAAATACTTAACACTATAGGCAAACAAGCATACTAACTAGCACTACCTAATAAGTATAGCTAACTACATAACATATTCCACGTTAGCCTATTAGAGCTATAGAATCACTAGGAAAATACCCTAGACAAGGACATACTAATACTAGACCTTAAAGACAATAATAACAAGTTTAAAGTTAAAGAAGTTAGGGATTACAGGAAGACACGTAAAGGCAATAAATACCTAGTGAAATAGAAGGGCTAGCTAAGCAAATATAATTAATAGGTAGCGTTAGAAAACATAGAAGGCACTTAACATGTAATTCAAGCTTTCTATTAAAGTAAAACAAGTAGAAAGTATAGTAAGACATAAGCAAGTTACAAGTAATAAGGGATAAGGTAATTATAAAAAAGGCCTAGCCTCATTAGCTACTATTACACTCTAATTAAAACCCTTATTAAACTATCTACTAAATAATAAAAGAAAAGATACTTATAAGGAGAGGAGTCTCATAGGAAACCCTTCTATAGTTACCCCCTTATACATTAAAATAACGCTATTATAAAGGAGGTACTTAGCACCCTTAGTCTTATCCTCCTAAACCACTACCTCTATTACCTGGAAAAACTAGTGCTTTACTACCCCCTAGGGCACGAATCCTAGATTATAATATTGTAGCTATAAAGTTATTTTTCTCTTCTAGGAATTATAATATATAGTATAATTTAGCTATAAAAGTTAGTAAATAAGTAGTAAAGGAGGAGTAATAACTTATAATCCCTAGGGCAAGGGTAGGATATATAGTAACTAAAAGTTACTAGTATAAAATAATATACTAATTATACATAGCTAAAGTAGCTTACCTAGGGAGTAAGTAAAGGTCTAGAGAATATGTAATAAAACGTACCTAATAGACCTTAGTAGCCCTAGTTAAACCAAAGGAAATATAATAAGCTATATTAGCGTAATCAAACCCTAAAATAAGGTTTAGATAATAGGTACTAAAATAGCAGTGAGTTACCTTAGAAAACATATAATTATTAGGGTTATTAAGGTCCTAATTACTTAGGGCATCTATTAAAGTTTTTACCTAATTAAGGGTAATAAGAAAATCTAGAAAATCCCCTTATATAGTTAGCATCACCTAGAGAGATATAGGTAATTAGGGACCAAAAGTGTTACGTGCTGGCTTTACACGTTGTTAGGTCGAATCCGTCAGAGGGGCTAACGGATTCGTAGGTTTGTGAGTCATGCTAAGTTCACTTATAAAAGCTACTCTTAGGGGCAGGTTCAGATATTAGAAGTAAGTTAATTTCTTTACCTATAATGCTAAACTTATTCTTATCCTTCTTATTAGTAACTAAGCAGTTTTGCTATGTAATAAGTGCTAGGTATGCCTTAAAAGATAACTATCCTAGTTATAACTAGCTAAATCCTAGTCTAATTTAGTATCTATAATAAAGCAAAATAATTTCCTTCTAGTAATAGAAGTGAAAATAAAGGAAAGCAAATTTATTATATTTATTGCTAAATACGTAACTACTATGCTCCTTAGATAATATTAATTAGAATTATTATATTAAATAATGAATTCTTAATTCCATAACTACTTATTCCTTTTTGCTCTATATTCTTATCCCTTTTTTCTAAATTATTCTTTTTCTTCCTTTACTCTAATATCCTTTTTGCCTTCTATAATTATACTTAAGTTTTCCTTATTATTAAATAAAAACACCCCTTTCTTTATATTTATTAAGTTAGTCTAGTAACCTTATAAATTTATCTTCCTTAGTTATGTTTTTATTTACTAGCTTATTTACCTATATATATAATATTACTAGATATGAAACTGCTTAAGCTACTTTTAGCTTTAGTCCTAATTTTTTAGTTAGTCTCTATCTCTTTATTAGTGTTTCTAGCACTAGAGTGTTTATATATGCTTACTTATCTATTAATTTAACTTTATTAGCTAATCCTAGTGTTTATAACTTTCCGCGTGATGTTTCTAGCGCTAGAGTGTCCTTTTATACTTACGCCCTAGCTAATTTAGTGCGCTTATTTGCCGTTTCTAGCGCGGCTGTTGTGAACCGCGGCTCTATAATACTTTTCTTTAGCGTTTGTGGTCTAGATTCCACTAGACTTAAGACTGTTAAAATTAGTTTTATAGTGACTAATTTTACTGTTTTTATATCTTCTTTAAGCTTCTTTTGCTCTAGTAAGAGCTTGTTAATAGATGTTGCTTAAAGATTAATCCTATCCCGCAGTTCTGTTACCATGGCTGCTAACTTTGCTATCTTTTTCTCGTGCTCTTTTTTATTAATTATATTACGCTTTAGATTAATAACCTAATTGTGAAATTCCTTTGATATTCCACCTAATTCTAAGCTTAGGATTCTTCCTTTTTAGTCCTTTAGTATCTCTAATACCTAGATAAACTTTTTGGTTATTAATATTATATTCTCCTTTGCTGCTTCCTCTAGTTTTACTACTTTGGTCTTATATTTATTAATATCTTTATTTGCGTCTTTTGTAAGGTTTTCTACTGCTTTAAATTTGGTGTCTATCTTGTTAATCTTATTAATTAAATTGTTGATTTTGCTTATCTTATGCTCCTTATTTCTTTCTTTATTTTATTGGAATTCGGCTGATTTGATTATTACTAACGTCCTCCTTATCTTAATACAAAGCAGATCTGTCCTTCTGATACTAGTGAGTTTTCCTGTGATTATGCTATTTACCCCTCTATATTTATCCGCGAATCTTAAAGCTAGTAGGTTTACTTATAGTAGAAGTAACGCTATACTATCGTAGGTAGTACATTAGTGGCTATGTTTAACTATAATACTATTATAATAAGCTGCTGCTGCTGTTTTTACCTAATTCTTTGCTTGTCTAGTTGCTTTATACTCTGTTAGATTCACTGTTAATTAATGCGCTAGTTTCCCTGCTTATTACATTGCTTGCTATTATGCGCTTAAAGCGGCCTATTATTTATTAAAAATGGTAAAGATCTAGATTACTATATTCTGCTATAACGTAAAGTAAGCGTCCCTTAAATCTACCTCTAATCCATTAGCTACTATAGTAGCATTGTTTAAGGCGAATTCATAAGCATAAGCCTATATTATATAGCGGATATCCTATACGCTTACCTTCTGGCCTACTATAGTATGCCTAAAGCTACTAAAGTTAATTGATTTAATGTCTTTTCCTTTATATTTAGCGTTAAATTCCTCTATTACTCTTTTACACGCTACTAATCTAATCTTTAGTATTAGTAGGTAATTCTCTAATCTAGATCCTGGTTTTTTGAATCTAGTAAATAGTAATTAAAAATTAAGTTTTCTAATTTACTTGTGCACCTACGACAGTATAATAAGGTATTTAGCGGGTATATTATTAAGTTTATCTTTAAATTTAGTCTTAAGTTCTTTTTCCTTACCCTTAGACCTTATAAAGTTAGATTCTCTATTACTACTAGCTTTAGTTTTAGGTTTAGATCCTTTGTTATTATTACTATTAACTTCATATTTAGCGTTCTTATCGCTCGATTAAGTAAGGTTAATTTTCTTTATGTTATTACCACTCTTGTTACTATCCTAGTAGTTAACTTCCTCTTTACTACTATTATTTTCCTTAGTTACATAAATAAGTTTATTACTCTTTTAAGCTACTTTACTTAGAGCCTGCTATGCTTATTTCTAAATTTATTTCTAATTATCTTCTAGTAGTTACTATAACGCCTAATTACTTTCTTATCTTTCTACCTCTAAATCTAGTACTATAGCTAGGTAATCTTTACTACTATTATTTTTTCTATCTATATCTTATAATAGGGGCTCCATTCTAGCTACCTTTTTAATAGTAGTAGTAATAGCTTTAACATCTTTTACACTACCTATAGCTACCTATGATAGCTTATTTAATTTGTCTTATACTATTATTAAGCCTACTAGATACTATTATTAGCGTAAAATTGTAATTCGCTTTAGTGGATTCGTAAACTCTTAAAATTAGTAAAATTCTAGTACTAACTTTAACACATAGTGTAACTGCTTTAGTCCTTTAAAAACAACTACTATGCTTAATTCACACAGAAGGTTATCTGCCTGTTATTTATATACTGCCTTTTCTTTATAGGAAATAACTAAGTATTATACTAAATCTACGTATACTAATTCTCTAACTATTTAATTTTAGTGTATTAAAGCTAGGCACTAAATATATAGGTGCACCGCATGTATTTACTTATAAATCATTCGGTTATATATATCTAACTTATCATTAAATAGAATAAAGTCTAGTTTTCTACCTAGGTAATAGCATAGGTTATAATTAATTATATAAGCTTTGTATTTAAGCTTAGAGGGAGCGTTTCTATATGTTATACAAAACCTCTTATAACTATTACACTTCTTTATCTCCTCTAGATAATACTCTTCCACTTCTAATAGCTTATAAAACTCTATTCTTCTTATATTACTAAATTTATATACCTTAGCTACGTAGTAAAAGAAAGCTTTATAAGATTACATGCGCTTATGCTAAATCTTACTACGCTAAGTTTATATAGGTATTAGGGTTATTATAAAATATAGAAAATATAATAATTTAAAGAATATAACTACATAGGTACTAAATCTAACTACGCTAAGTTTACATAGGTATTAGGGGTTATTATAAGGTATAAAGAATACAAGAGTTAAGAAAATACAACTACGCGGTTATTAAATAGCTTTATAAGGTAATAGGAAATATTAACATTAAATAAAATTACATGCGCGCGCACCAGATCTAGCTGCGCTAGGAATATAAAGGTATTATAAGATATTATAGGATACAGGTTAAGTAGGTTCCCCTTAGCTAACGCGATAAATAATATATGTAGGAGAATGTAATAATTCCATGCTAATGCCTTAAATTCGCCCCTTATTATTATACCTTTCCTCTAATATTATTATTCTATAGGAGGTTTAAGGCCTTTCTTTACATACTCCCTTACCTAATTAATTAGGTTCTTCTTAAGATAATCCTCTACTATCTCCACTGTATTAATCCTTATTTCATCTTCTATAATCTATTAGTTATCCTTAGCAGCGTAGCCCTTCTATCTAACAAGGAATTCAATTCTTAATATTTTAGTTCGCTTAAAAATCTTAATCTAATAGCTATAAATTCTCTTAATTTCCTAATAGTCCACTTCCTACAAATTATCAAACGCAATTAGCAAAGGAGCTGCCTCTTCTCTCTTAAATAAGTCTTTTCCTTAGGCTAGCTTCTAAATCTACGTAGCTAATACTACTAGATATACACGCGAATTTAGAGGGAAATCTAATTAATATACCAAGGGATTTACTTTTTCTAATACCTTATATAGCCCTGCCCTTTATAGGGACTATTTCTTCTTTGGTTTGCCAGGTAATTTATATCCCTTATATAGTTATAAATATACTATGTCTCCTTCGTTAATATTAACTAGTTTATAGCAATTATTATATTGAATTTTAGCAAGCGTGGCTGCTATTATAATTACTAATTAGGCCTTATGCTAGTATAATTTTCATAGTACCGTAATATTATTTGCGTTAGATCTAGTGTTAGTTATGTTATTTAGAGAGAGTAAATTAATAATACTTAGCGGATAGAAACTATATAGTAGCTTATTAGGAGCCTGCCCTATGCCTATAGCTATAGTGTTATTTAGCTAATGCTATAGTGCTAGTAGTAATAATATCTATATTGTATCTAGGTCCGTTACTATATAATATTATATTATAATTATTACTATCTAATTTTTCCTTTCCATAGTTCTATCTATCTAAGGGTAATATGCTATGCCTATAAGGAGTTTAACTCCTACACGCCTAAATATCTCCCTTTATATATTAGATATGAACTTTAGGTCTCTATTACTAATAATTTATCTTAGTAATCCCTAGTCTATAATATATAAGGTATAGAGAAGTAGTTCTGCCTAAATTTCCACTAGATATATAGTGTGCCCTAGTATTAGAAGAGTTCTCTTACTAAATAGATAATTCACTAGGCATAGTGAATTATATATGGCATACCCCTCTATTTACTACATAGTGTTTGTGGCTAATACTTCTAGCATATCCGTTATAAAATTAAGTAAAATTATATAAAAAGGTATTAGCTTTAACTATAATAGTCATAACTCCCTAGGTGGTTTTAACTAATTAATAGCGTTTTCCTAACACACCATATAATAGGTAATATACTTACGAATTTACTAGCTTATACGTGGAAAACAGACTAATTATAACTCTACTACTATTCTAGCGATTCCGAAATAGTATTAGTTATTGTGTACTAGATACAAGATAGATTTAACCTTAGTTATTAGAATACAGAGCTAGAAAAATCCATCCTTACTATAGTAGTATAGCAGACTATCTTTATATAAATCCTATCTATATAAAGGAATTCTTAGTTTAACTCTAGCATCCCTTGCTGCTTGCCTTTCCTAATAGGCTTTTATAGCTAAGATAATTTAGCTGAATTTTTAGTCTAGCTAGTATCCTAATATAATTCTGGCCTTAAGTTTATTATCTATGATTACTATTACGATATATTCCTTACTTACGAAATGCGCACTTACCTCTAATTTGTTATATTGACTCTTCTACGCTATCTCTCTATAGGTTACCTCCACTAGTAGCCTAGAAAGCGTATCTAGGATAACATTTAACATTCCTAGTATATGCGTTACCCTAAGATTAAATTATAATAAATAATTTATAACTTTTGCTAGTTTTAGATTAGCCTTATCTAGATTTATTATTAATAGTAAGGTATATTTAATAATGCCCTTAGCCAGAGAATAGTTAGTTAATATATTAACTACTATACTATTAGATTAAACTATTTTTCAGAGTTTCCTAACGCTCTATATAATTATAGCTATCTCTACTTCTATTAAACTATACTATTTCTTAGCATGTAATATTACCCTAGAGAGGAATAAGATTAGCTAAATCCTATTATTCTTAATGTCTTTCCTAGGGATGCTTTAACTATCCTATTTATCTTATAATTAGAAGGCATATAGGCTAAATCCTTCCTTATATATATTAATTTTAAGGAAAAGTGGTTTCTTTAAGTTATAGTGCTATAACATCTGTTTCTTACTTAGGAATGCTTTAATATCTTTAAAAGCCTTTTTCTTATCTACTATTAGCAAAAACATCTTCTATTACGTCTTTTATTTCTATACTAGTTTTAAAATACTAGTGATTTTCTTATCCTTTTCACAGAACTCTCTTAATAGCGTAGTCTTTCGCTCCTATAATAGTTAAATTTATATATTAAACTATAGGATCCTATTATAAAGGAATCTAGCTATCCTAATAAAGGTTTTAAGGCTTACTAGATTACTTAGGAAAATCATTTTTTAAAATGCTTTAAGTCTATTATTAGTATTAGTAATTCTATTACTATTAATAACAAAACCTAGTAACTAGATAGTAGGGTAGCTAATAAATGATTTCTTTACTATAATTATTATCCTGTTTTCTTTAAGGATTTTAAGTATAATGCTAAGATGATTTAAATAATCCTTAATATTATCCGAAAAAACAATAATATTATTAATATAAACTCAAATAAAATGCTTATACTTTCAGAAAAGTTAGTTTATAAACCTTTAGGCAAAAGCAAGGGAATTTTTAAATCCCATTAGTGCTACATTTAATGCCTCAAGGCCTTGATTTAATATGACTACTATGCAGGCTTAATAGTCTCTCCTAATTAGTAACTAATAGAAAAATCCCATTCTATTAAAAAGTAAGAAAACCTTCTTACCACATATATTATTTATAATATTACTTTAGTCTAGTAAAGGGTATATATCTAGCATTACTATGTTATTAAGCGGCCTTATGTTAATTACCACCTTTTCTTTCTTTTCCTAGCTAGTTTTGCGCTATACTATAAACGCTAGGCACACTATAGCCGCTAGTTTATCTAAATATAATATCTTACCCTTTAAGTGTAATTCATTATATACTTCGTTAAGTTTGCTTACATCCTAGCCCCTTAATCAGTAAGGTCTAATTAGCCTTATTTAATATTGCTATCCCTTAATAAGGTTAATTCTTATTTTCTAGTCCTTAGGCATAGGTATAATACCTCTATCTTAATAAACATTATATTTATCTATTAATTTAATAAACTTACTTACTATATCCTAGTTAATATTAGTAACTTATACTCTAAAGTGATTAATAACATATAGGATCTCCTCTAGGCATAAGATTCCGTAAGACAGTACTCCTATATTAACCTTTTTTGGATTAAACTTATTATTTCCTTTATCTAACTTATTCTCCTTCTTATTCTCTTCTCCTATAGTCTCTATAATATCCTTGCTAAAATAGGTATAATATATAAAAGAATTATTAACTAAATAATTAGTGTTAACCTCACTCGCCGCTACTAGATATATAACCTTCTAATGTTTACTAATAGTAATGGTTTTATCTATTAGGTTATACACTACTATCTGTTTCTAGCCAGATCTAGTGATTAATACATTAGGAAAAAACTTTAAACATAATTATACGTAGTATATACTTATCTCTTAGTTCTTCTATGCCTCCTTCTAACTAACTACTATAGTTAACTATATCTTTAGTAAAATTATTACTATATAAGCTATAATAACCTATTAGTGTGAAACTTTACTTATTAGTTAGAATATTTTTACTTTTACTATTATATTATAAACTAACTTAAAAACTACTCTAGGATATATAAAATTAATTTTTACTCTATACTTATAGAGAAAGTTTATTCTAAGTAGTAGTTTAGGGCCTAGATTTAGTATTATATCCGCTATAACTATAAAATATCTAGTAATTTCCATTTTACACGCTACTCCTAGGAGATAAAAATCAAATATAGCTATTTTAGTAATAAAAAAGGAAGATTACACTCTAGATACTAGCTTTAGTTCCTATATTCTCTATTTTATATTTAACTTGTTTTACTATAACCATGCCTTATCCACTAATATTAATAATGTCCTAGTGTTAAGGCAGATTTAATGATTCTTACCTTTATTATTGAATTTTAGAGGAATTTTTAAATATATATTTACTCTCTTCCTATTATATTTAACCTCCTAAGGTGTTATAATAGCTTTAATTACTTATCTAGGTATAAGTCATTTTAGTTTAACTACTTCTATTTTAGTAATTACTATATCCGCTTCTTTACTACTATTTTCTATAAAATAAGTTTTAATAAAGTTAGATTCCTATATTCCAGATTTATTATTCTCCTTATTAGAGACCTCTCCTTCCTTAGCTATATAGTAATTATATTCCTAGAGATAGGTTTTATACTATTATACATTAGAATTATCATTATATACTATAATATAGGCATACTCCTTTTCCTTAGTAAGCGGTTTTTCCTAGTATTAATAATACCTAGGTTACTATTAGCCTCTAGTGCCTAAAGGTCCTTAGCTTTAAGAATATTATTCTTCTAGTTAATCTTACGCCCTTTCTTACTAGCTTTAGTTAAAACTAGGTTACTTCTCTTAATTCTCTTAAGTTTTATTTTACTAAGGCCTCTAGTTTTACCCTTTAGTAAGTTAATTTTACTAATATAGCCTAGGTTAGAAAAATCCTAAGGATCCTTACTAGTTTCTATTATCCTATTAGTATTATAGATTTCTAGGCTAGAATTACGTATTTATTAGCTTATTCTAGTTAGCTTATATCTTATTTTTATTATCTTCTAACTTACTATTAGATTTATTTATATTAAAATAGACTTTAAGCTTTCCTTTACTCTTTTTACCTTTTCCTTATTCTTTACTACATAGGTAATTACATAGGTTATATCTCTTATTATCCACTATAGTAATATATGCTAATCTTATATCCTTGTGAGTTAGCATTAGATATATCTATTATAATCCTAGATAGAGCTTAAGGTATAAATATATTAGAAGCTAATAGTTAGTTGTTTTACTATTAGCTTTTATATATTAGAAAATTTTTAATATGAATTTACAAAAAGATACTTTATTAAGAATATTTTCTTTAGTGTACTTTACCTTATTAAGCTACGCTATTATATCTTACACTTAAATACTAAATTCCTTCTATACTATAGTAAATACTAATAATATATTGTTAAATATGGTGGCTTGTTTGTTTGTATTAAGATATTATCTATACTATACTATTGCGTCTCCTTAGAATAGTATCTAGATCTTCTTTTAGATAATATCTTATTAGCTAGGGTTAGCATAATATAAGTAGTCTTTAACAGCCTAGACCTATAATTTAATATTATAAAAAATAGTCTATTTCTTATTATAAGTAATAAGGTTAGTACTAGCTTCTTCTAGTTTATTATAAGGCTTAAAATATCCTATATCTATGATTTTCTATGTTAAATCCGCATTTTATTCCGTTATCTCTATTTATTAATTGTACTAGTCTTAATCTAACGCTAGATCTACTCTTCCTTAATAACTAGGATTAATATACTATCCCTAGTCTAGTTAATATAGGGTTAGCTATGGCGAATTATATAGATTTAACTACTACTATTAGATTCCTAGCTAGTATAGTGGTATTATTAGTTACGCCACTAGTCTAGACTAAGTATCTAAGTGACTATTATGTTAACCCTAGTTGCTTAGTAAATATACTATCCTCTACGTAGGATTCTACGCTAATAGTATTAAACCTACTAAGATAGTAGCACTTTATAAACCTCTGATTTTAGATATTAATCTTAACGCTAGATAGTCTATTCTATTTACTACCTAGCTTAATATAGCTTATTATATAGCCTATTACTACTCTATTATTCCCTATAAGAGCTATGTAGTGTTATATTTATTTACCTTAGCGTGTGTTTCTCCTAGTTCTAATACATTTCCTAAAGGTTCTAGCTATAAATCCTATAGATTTAGCTTAGTTAGAGGGCTAGGGGGTTCTATGCTTAGTCTAGTGGTGTTGTTTTTAGGGTAGTTTATAATCCCCTTTCCTTTATTAATTTTACTTATCTCTATGCTCCTTTTAGTTTTAGTTATAGTATTACTATTAGTAATACTAGTAATACTTTTAGATTATTACCCTAAAGCTTTACTTCCTTCTGATTTAGTAAAATTATTAAGGAATCCTTTAGATTTAGCCTTAGAGATATAGTTCCTAACTTAATTCTAAATAATACATATAGTTTATATATTAATTAGATTCTAGTGGATAGGTAGCTCCTAAGATATTAGCTATTCTTATCTCCTTATAATTCTATTATTAAATTCGTAGTATATAAGTTTATATAAGTCCTTCTAATTACTAATCCTAATAAGTTTTTATTTTTAATGTTTAAAATCCGGATTTATATTATTAAAAGTCTAGAACTAATAAATAAGGTGTAATTCGCTTTTAGTAACTAGGAAAGTGTTAAAAGTATTTAGTTCTCTATATTAACGCTATAGATAATTAGTTTTAGATATATAGGTATTATATCTAGGTTACTAGAGATATGTAATAAAAGAATCTCTAATTACTACTACTTATTACGTGCTAGCTTTGCATATTATTAGGTTAAATCTATTAGAGGGGCTAATGGATTTGTAGGTTTATAAGTTATGCTAAGTTTACTTATAAAAGCTACTCTTAGGGGTAGGTTTAGATGTTAGAAGTAAGTTAATTCCTTTACCTATAATGCTAAACTCGTTCTTATCCTTCTTGTTAGTGGCTGAGCAGTTTCGCCACGTAACAAAAAGAGTAAAGAATATAATATACTTACTATCTTATAAGTATTACTATATTTAACACACTAGATATAATGCTTTAAATATTTCCCTTTAATAATAGTGGTTAGTACGCTAAGGAATTAATAGTTAATCTAAGGGATATTAGGCTTAGCTAGAGGATTCTTCTTAAAGTCCACGTAACTTATATGTAAATAATATATATAGGAATATTCTCTTAAATAGATATTAGGGATAGCTATAATAATAACGCTCTTAACACTCTCCCTATCTAATTCTATTCTAATAATAAGGTAAGTAGTAAAGGTAAAGTTATAGTAACTAATAATATAATAGTATCTAGGGAAAAGTTTACTATAGATAAGAAAGGGAAAAGTTAGTAATATAATAGGGAGTTACAGGTAAATTTATACTTAAACACTAATATTATTTATTATTATTTTAGTATAGCTACTACTTAGTAAATAGCTATATAGTACTTACTAAAAGCTATTCAGAAGCCTAGCTAAAAGTAAGGAGATAATTATAAGGCCTTACTTATAATACTAGCACACTAGCGTACTACTAGGTAAGCGTACTATGCCCTAGGGCTAGGTCTATGTAACACTAGCAAGTCACTACCTATAAGTTAGTAACTCGCACGCATAACACACTTAGACCTAGCAAGCTTCAGTCAATATACGAACGCCCCCATACCTCTTGCCTAGCTATCCCTTTGTTCTCACATTAGTAAAGGCTTTATATAAATCTTTAAAGATATTTATGTGTTTATTAAGGACAGGTTAATTATTTTCTTTTACGTGGATAATCTCATCGCCCTCTTTGCTAAAGGGAAATCACATTTATATAATAAATTTAGGGTAAGACTCTTTGTAAAGTATAATGTAAAGGACCTTAGAGAGCTATGATAGTTCCTAGGCGTTAAAATTATTAGAGATTATGCTAATAAAAAGGTATAGCTTAATTAGAAGTCCTATTAGGATAAAGCTACCACCAAATTTAACGTAAAAATCCCTTAACAAAGGCTTATAGCCCTAATAACCACTATACCACTAGAACCTTTTAAAGGAGAGGTTAGCGCTTAAGATCTTAAGAGGTATTAATCTTTAATTAGAACCCTGCTGTATTTAATAATAGTCTCGAGACCTGATATTGCTTTTGCAGCCTTATAACTCTCACGATTCCTACAAAACCTAGGGCCATAGCACATGGAAGTAGCTAAAAGAGCCCTCGAGTACGGGTGTGCGTGGGCAGACCTAGCGAGAGGTGATCGAGAGATATTTCGAACTCGGGTTATCGGTACGCAGCCGTGTATAGAGGGCTCGAGCCCGTCGGAAGCTTTCGTCGTTAAGGGAGATTCGCGAGACCCGAAGACGGCTATAATGACGCCTGCAGATCTGTGGCACGCTAGATTAGCACATCCGGGCGAGGATGTGATGGACCTCACAACTCTCACGATTCCTACAAAACCCAGGACCATAGCACATAGAAGTAGCCAAAAGAGCCCTCGAGTACGGGTGTGCGTAGGCAGACCTAGTAATTAAGTATAGTAGTAATAACTCTAAATTAAAGGCATATAGCAATGCCTCCTTCACTAATAATACTATAATATAAAAGAGCTTATAAGGCTATATTATAAAGCTCTTTAGAGAACCTATACTCTTTAAGGTAAGTAAGCAAGCTACTATAATAACTTTATTAACTAAAGTAAAGCTCCTAGTACTTTCTTACTATAGTAAAGAGCTTATAGCCTTTAGATAATTATATTAAGAGATTAGGCTATACCTAGGAAATAACATACTTAAAATTAAATATAATAATATATAGATAATTTACCTCCTTAAGGAAGAATTTATTAAGCTTATTATAAAGCTTTAGTATATAGATATTCATTACTACTAGCTTTATTAAGAGGTTATAAAAGGAACCTTTAATATTACCTAGATTACTACTAAAGAGATAATTATAAATAGCCTTATAAAGCCTCTTATAAGGAATGCTTTTATAAGCTTCTATAAGGTATTAGAGCTTATATAACTACCCTCTAGTATACTTAGTAAAGAACCTAAAGAATAAGCATTATATAATAACCTTAAATTAGATAGAATTATAACTAATTAACTACTTTTTTATGCTATAGAATTAATTTAGATGTTATAAGATTAATTTAACTAATTTAATTAATTTAGATTTATTATAGGGAACCTTAAATAAGGTCCCCTAGGGGGGTGTATTACACCTATAAGGGTATAATTAATCCTTACTATATAATAGTCTTACTACTTAACTAGCTAAGATAAGAGTCTACCCCTAGCTAGTTATTTTCTATAATCTCTATAACTATATAGTATGTTTTAGCACTATATTAGTACCCTACCTATAGTAGAGGTACTTAGGTATTTAAGCTATAGTCCGCACCCTCTTACAGGGTCGGACAACTCAATAGAGGTGGTCACATTGAACCCTAGCTTCGCGGTCCAACAAGAACCAATGCCCCGCCCGACGACCCCACTTCCCGCAGCTGAGAAAGGGGCCGGCCAGCAATCGACCAAAAACCATGTACGGAGAATTAATATTCGATCAGTCCGGACGTACATCAACCTCATGTATGTGGTTGCAGGTCGCGGCTTTGGCTCCGACAAAGCAGCCTTTTAGGCGACCCATGCGGCAGCGGCATCAACCTTGCTTACAGGTCCTCTTGTTTACAAGGAGCCTCCTGTTCAAGATGTAGCCTTGTCTCGAGGATTTCTCCTCTCGCAACGCGAGATGGGTGCTGAAACGTTTGATCCGCGGCAGCGAGGCCGGTGAAGATGTGCTTGGATTTCGCCTCGCCAGACACCGTCATCGACCAGTTGAATGTCGGCGACGGACTCTTCCGCCTCGAGTAGCTGTATTGTTCCTCCTGTGTTTCAGTTTGTCCGCGAGCCATATGCATGCAGTCCAAGGTCGGGGATAGGATAGGTAGGGATCATGGAGATAGGCTAAAGGTAAGTATCCTAGGTAAATGTTCTAGCAAATTTACAAACGCGAGTTCAATATAGATTATACAGGCAATAGATTCTCAGTCCAAAATAAAAGTGAATGCACAATAGGGAGAAACAGTCGTCTACAGCAGCAAACCAAGGCTGGGCCCAGGAGGTCGCACGGTGATGAGAACGCATTGCTGTCTCTGGTCGCGAGATGGGCAGCCTTCCTTCACTCTGGGTTTTCGGGCCATCGGCGAGGCGAGGCGAGCAGCGGGTCGCTCCTGCACGGTGCAAGTGGGCAGGCGGGCGCGGGCGAGCCCCACAAATGACCGCAAATGACCATCAGGCCTTCCTCACTCTCACTCGTCTCACTCGACCAGACCGACTCAAACTGCTCGCCATGTTGGCGTGCCCTATTCCTGTTAAACATCTTGAAACCTTCCACACTTGTTGTCCTCGTATGCTTGACAGTCCACACAGTACAGGGGATCTTGCTACCCGCCGCAGTTCCCTGCCTCGAGCATATTCGCACACCGCTGCTGTCACGTCAACTTCGGCGGATTCAAACACCGTCAGGTCCTGCTGTACTGTACTCACGAGTCACGAGAGTCGGATCCGCATCATTTCCCACGCCCACGCCCACGCCCACGCCCACGCCCACGGGCCACGAGCATCGGTCCTGGCATCACTCCATGGTGCCACTCACACTGCATCCCTCCCAAACTTCTTGTTGACAATCCAAGTTGTCGGCGTACTGCTTTATATCCGCACCGCGGCCGTCTACTTCATCCATTGCTGCGTCCTTGGCAGGCCGGCGACTACTTCGGGTCGTCGCCAACGGTTTCGCATGGTCTTGTCTGGTCCGGTAGTGCCACCCCATGCATGAGCTCGCCTCGCCAGTCATGGACATGGAACCGGAATCCGCGACGGCGACAGCAACAACAGAGTATGCTTCTGCTCATAAATCTCGAGCTCAACGTCACACATCACTGGGTCAGGGTCAAGCACAGTCTCGCTCGAGATCTGATTCGCACGGAAATCACTCGCCCAATCATCGCCCTAAGAAATCCTCCTCCACTTGTTCCACATGTCGATTTCGCAAGGTACGCTGCAACGGAAGCCGACCAGTCTGTTCCAATTGCCAGAGGCTTGGTTTCCCCTGTTCATATGACGACTCCGATGCCGATAACTGGTCCATGGCTTTGCCACGTCGGAGGGTAAAGCAGGCTTGCATGAGCTGCCACAGTCGCAAAGCACGTTGCTCGGGTCATATGCCGGCCTGTGATAGGTGCCGTGCGCAGGGTAACGAATGTATATATCGTCCAGGAAAACGTGTCAATCGGCCGGCAGGCCAAGGCGAAAATCGCGGAACGCAGAGCCCTCGTGGACACGACGGTGACAATCGGTATCGTCAGGAAGACACTGATCATGACAAGGCCGATGACAGTGACACCCCTTTAACTGATCTGGCCAACACGCCTAGCACGTTCAATCATGACATGTAAGCTGGCCACCTCTTGAGGAAATCTGAGCAACGAGACTGACTTTGGCCTCCCAACCAACTGCAGCTCCAGCACAGACGAAACTTTTGATTCTGTCATTAGCCGCACCTTTGACCAATTCTTCCGCCATGTCCACCACATTCCCATGTACTCGTTCTTGCACCGAGCATCACTCATGGAGCAATATAATGCTGGAAAAGTCGACAAGGCATTGCTGCTAGCTCTTATTGGTATCACGTCTTGCCTTACAGATATGGGCGATGGCGTACGCGAATATGGTGACCGATGCATTGACCGAGCTGAAAGCTTAGTTTTCTCTGATTATTCTCGACCATCGACATTCAAGGTCCAAGCACTCGTTTTCATGATCAAGCATAGGATCCTCTCCAACAGATACCCCAGTGCTTTCATGCTCCTCAGTATGGCTTCGAGATTTGCCGCTGCCCTTCGCCTGAACCACAATAGTCCCAATTTATGCTTTCTTGCTCAAGAGTCTCGACGAAGTCTAATGTGGTCATTGTGGTGCATCGATACAGGCATTGCCGCAGGCTATCGTGACTTTGCACTCTGGCGAGTGGATAGGATCTTTGTCAGCTTGCCTTGCAACGAACGAAATTTCGAATTCGATCTACCCCAGCCCGCCGAGATGCTCAATCCCGAGTGTAATGGTCCAGAAGTCCAGCATTCGGAGGATGTGGGGAGTCTGGCACTTCACATTCGCATACTTCACTTGCGCCAGAAAATCATCGAGTTCACCAAAGATGTGCTTGTTAGCCGCACAATTTCCGACACATCAAGCCTGCAAGAACCTGTTCTGGCGTTGCATAAGCAGTTGGATGGCTTTGCCGGCAGACTGCCCGCCTCGTTCCAGTTCTCGGAAAGCTCGCTCCGACTTCGAGCCTATTCTCCTCGCATCTGCGTGTTCATCATGATCCATGTATGGTGGCATCAATGTCACTGCGACTTGTACCGCATGACGATGGCCGGATTCCGCGAGGCGCTACCCGAAGCTACCTTGCAGTGTCTTGATCAAGGCTTTCTTACACACTGCCAACGTCAATGCGTTGTTCACTCGCTAGCAATGGCCAGCATCTTTGCTTGTATGCAAAAACTTGGGGCGAAACCTGTGGCTGATCTGGATCTTGCTCTGTGCGCATATCAATGTGCGCGCATGCTCAAATACGCACTACACGGCAGTGGAGAAAAGTTTGGCTTGACTGTCGAAGCTGTCACTGACAAGGCCAAGATCTGCCTCCAGGCCATCAAGCAATGCTGCATGGGGCCTGCAGCAGGGGCAATCCGCTCCGACTTGGAAAGATTGATAAATCAAGGTCTCGGCTCGGGTGTATGCTCCCCTCATGACCCCTGCCTCGATACCGGCAGATCCAATCACTCCACCGAGACGGGTGTCCCTTCAAGGCACCCTGTTTTACGAAACATGGAGCTCACCGAGGATCCGTCTGTAATTTCTACCTTGAAGTCTCCCACAATGCGTTCCGCGTCCAACCCACCGGAGCCATTCATGACCGCTCCAGACACAGTACCCGCCACGCAAACATCGCTTTCCGCGCAAACACTTTCAACATCCAGCCCTTGGAGCGCCGCGCCACAGCTTTCTACCTTGACATCAACGCTGCCCATCGTGGATGCGGATAAGTCGAATATGGCGGAGCAAATGGATTTGACTGGCGCATCTACTAACAAAGCTGACGCGACTGCCAGCGAAATGAACAGCGCCTATGAAGGCGCCCTCGATGGATTTGATCAGGACAACGGCCTGGCTCACGCCATGGGTGTTGAGCTGACTCCATGGAATTGGAGCAGTGATCTACAGTGGCCAGATTTTCTAAATAACAGCGTTGGAGTGTGATCACAAATATAAGGTGATATATAAAAGATTTCGCCCTCCCGGGGAGCCCAATCACGATATGGAGATGTACCAGACCATGAAAGATGCCCCATTTTGATCTTATTATCTTCTTCTTCTTCTATTTGGAATTTCTCTTCTCCAAAAAAAAAACCCCCCCTTGGAAGTAAACACACGGGCAAAGTGACATGCTCTCGAACTGTCAAGTTAGCTCCACACCGACGCAAACAAGGCCACCACCCACCAAGTGCTCAAGTGCTGCGATGACTGGCAAAGCCGTTCAGCTTCAGTACACTGATTAGCCCGTTCCGGCTACAAGATGTAACGGTTGCCTTATTGAAGAAGTTTACCCAATACATGTCACACTTCAGTGATTGTTTCCCGTCCTAGTCATCATCTTCATCGCGTCACATCGTGCTCTTCATAGCAGAGGAACACTTGATGGCTCGTCGTCTACATGACATTGTTATGATAATAGTACGTATACACTTGAAAGCATAGTCAAATCTACATTTCCACGTGGAATAGATAACGGAGCTTGACTTGCGCGACGTCGTAGCAAATGTACTCATTGTAGCCCAGGTAGCTGCCGTCAAGGTTGGTCGGGCCGGGTGCTGTTTGCAAATCAGGCTTGAGTAAGAGATCGTGTTAGTACTGAATCCGTGAGGCAAATGCAAGAAGCGAAACGCAGTAGGGACGAAGAGGCACTCACCATTTTTATGCCCGCCAACGTCTTATGGACCTTGCTAGCATCCATCCATTTGCTGGGCCCGATGCTGCCCACGCCCCAGGTGCTGTACATGCCTTTACTCTTTGCCTCTTCACCAGCGCTGTAGGACGCAGTCGTCAATTTCTGCAGGGGGTCACCAAGCTCAGCTTCACAGAGAAGGAGAAGCGCCTGACGGTTGGAAATGTACGAGCAGCAGTAGTTGGCTGACTTGGTGGACATGTCTGCCAAGTAAATTCCTTTGCCAAACATGTAGCCCGATACTGGAGCCTCTGGGGGCGCAATTCGCAACCCTTGGCTGAGGATGCCGCCGAAATTGGTGCAGCGCGAGCCGTGCCATAGCAGACGCTTGTCGGACGGGATTTTGGCGAAGGGGGAGTTGTCGAAACGCTCGAACTCGCCGGCACGCTGGATGCGGAAGATGTTGTGAACCTTGTAATTGATGCCGTGGGTTGAACCCTTTGTTCCATCAAGGTAGGTTCTGAGAAGGTCAAACTCGGAACTGGCGTGGTCGAGGGGTGACATTTCTTCCAGCCCTAGACCAAGGTAGTGGCTATCCATGGGGTGGGTCGTCCTTGCCTTGGTTCTGTCAATTTTCATGATGTTGGAAGCATCCTTCATATCAGACAAACTTTCGAGGAGCTCAATCTCCTTTTTCAGATGAGCCTCATTGTTGATGATGGGCGGTCTATTGCGACCAAAGGCGTGTGGAATGAGTGAGAAGTACGTATTGGAAAGATGTTCCGTGGCCCCTGCAACACTCATCTCCCACTGGCTTGAGGCCAGCGCGAGATCATCCATTAGAGCTGCAAGATCCTTGAGCTGCTGGAATCCGCGAAGGATGGTGGCCTTGCTGAGCTTCCCCAGGGGAAGCTTGTTGGCGTCGTAGTTGAGCGAGGCCATGGTCGCGTTGAACAAGTTCTGGTTGAATATAAGCTCCATCACTTGACGGACCGGGTCGGACAGTGTGCACTCGGGTGGCTCGTAGTCGTCTTGCTCTTCCTTCTTTTTGACGCCGTCAGCTCCGCCAGCTCCGTCTTCTGCGTCTTCTGCGTCGTCATCAGAGCCATCATCGTAGCTTCGTTCCACAAAGGCATATTTTTTTGGCCTGGGGTCTTTTGTACGGTCGTCCCAAGCGAGACCAGACTTGTCTTTGAACTTTTTCTCGAAGAGTCGTTTGGCATCTGCCAGAGAGCCGTCTCCGAGTATGGCGTGCTGTCCCATTTCGCCGACGCGCCCCCATCGAGTCCAGGTTTTGTAGTCGCTGCCGTGTGCCAAAATCTGTCAAGTATCAGTCATGCTGGGGGGTTTTTTTTTTTCCCAATCAAATATTCACAGAGAAGAAAAGCCCGGCTTACCTGCAGCCTGTAGAACTTGTTGTGGTTGTTCGATGTACTCGATTGGTTCAGAGATGCGTCATAAATCATGCCACTTTTGGGTTCAATGTATACTGAGTAAGATTGTAGCGGGCAGTACTCATCCAGGGGGATCACGATGTTCTTCTTCTTCAAAAATTGTCCCCTGTTGAGTTCTTGGAGCTTTTTCTCGATTGTTTCTTCGTAGACGACCCCCTGATTGCCATTATTATCTTCGGCATCTTCTTTTTTCTCATCTTCCGCGCCGCCTTTCGGTTTCATCGCCTTAGTTCTGGCCTTTTTGGTCTTGGGTTCCGCATCCCCAGCCTCATCATTAGCTTCATTGCTGCTGCTTTTCGGATTGGCTGCAGCAATGGGCCGCTTTTTCCCTTTTTTACCATTTGCAATGCCATTTACCTCGACCACCGGCTTTTCTTCCTCATTTCCCTCTTCCTGCCGCTCCTCGTGTTCGTTGGGCCACGAGTAGATGTCCGGATCAACCCTCTTCTTTGACTTGACGACTTGGTCCAGCCAATCAAACTTGACTATAGCGATACTGGCTGTTTTGGCATCTGCCACTTTGGGCACATTCTTCAAGTAGTCCCTCTCGTCACAGACGAGATGGGTGTTGCGTGCAGTCACGGATGCAGTCACGGATGCACCAAGGGACATGACCAGACTGTGCAAGTCCCTGTGGGAGTATCCCGGGAACTTGCCACTGAACACGAGACGGTATTCGCTCAGGGGCTGAGCAACAGGAGCGGCAGAAGATGCTGCGGAGGGGGCTGCCACGGAAGCTGCCGCCCGGCCGCGGGTGGCCGCAGGCATTGTATTGTTTGTCGTGTGGCGGGGAGAAGGATGGTGATGGGTTAGAAAAAAGTGATGAGAGACATTGGGTCACGGAATTGATCCAAGTCGGGAGCGGAGAAGGAGAGGCGGCGCAGAGCAAGAAGTGTGCAGTGAGAGGAATGGGAAGCTGATGGGAAGTCGATGGGAAGTCGATGGGAAGTCGATGGGTTGTATTGCCAGTCGTTCACAGCTGGCGTCTGGTCTGGTGGTGTTGCTGTGAATTGCCCTGCTAGGCAGCACTCACTGCCCGCATGTCGAGGCTCTCCATGCTCGCGAAAAATCAGGCCTCATAAGTAGATAGATGGGCGCTCTGCTGCCTGCTGCCTGCTGCCTGCTGCCTGCTGCCTCCTGCCTGCTGCCTGCTGTTCGTGCCGCATCGTGCCGCTGTTCGTGCATACATACATGTGTAATGAGGTTCTCACGTGAGATTGAGTACCTTTGATTGACCTTCGTCGTGATTGGTCAACTAGCCCATACGTGACCTGGCTAGTGCCGCTTACATGTATGACTGTTAAAGGGATAATAGGCGTAAAGCTAGGTAAAGCTAGTGCCCACGCTAACTTTTGTGGACTACGCCAAGCGCCTAGTTTATGCTTAAAAAATAGCGGAATTCGCTTCTTTCATCAAGGCATCTATCTACATGTAAGCCCATTTGTTACGTGCTGGAATCGACAAGTGGCCAGTCACGAGGATGTGGCCTGCACGTGACCTAGAACCCCTATATTAAACGATAGCTCTGACCTCCAGCTAGTTGATTCCGACAACCTTCACACTCATCATCTCACACTCCATATCGTAATACATAGGGACTGTCCTCGCAAGTTAGGACTAGGTATAGGCCGTTCTTCCGGGCCAGGACTATTGCGGTGTGCGCATTTAAAAAACGCAATGTGCGCGTTTAGTGACCCCTAGTCAGAAAGATACATGGCGAACAGGGGGGAAAGTGGCCTTCATGCAATAAAGTGGTCTTTAATATGCAAAGTGGCCTTTATGTAAAGTGAATGTAGTTCTACGGATTATATGTAGCCTGATTCATTCACCTGTTTGAACCCTTTCGACTCGACCGGGCTTGAGATGGCAACCTCGCAACTCGCAACTCGCAACTCACGACTCACGACTCACAACTCACGACTCACGACTCACGACTGACATCCCGCAGCAGGCACAATGGCAAACACATTTCCAACTGCCCCTCCCGGCACCTGTCCGATCCAGAAGATCCCGCTCGAGGTCCTCCTGCGCATCAGTTATTATCTGTCCACCCCAGACCTCGGTCGTCTCCGTCTGACCAGTCGGTCCATTGAGCAAGCTTTATACACCACTTTCGTCGACGAGTTCTTCACGCGGAAGCAGTTCATGATCACACAAGAAAGCTTGCAAGCCCTCATAGATATGTCCAAAAGCAGGTTGAGCAAACACCTGCGTTTTGTTCACTTCGGACTAAATCGCTTCTTTGAAGAATTTAACCCGGTGGCAGAAGACGAGAAGGAAGATAGGCTCAGGAGGCGGATCTCCGACATCTTCACGCTGTGGAACACGGGACACCATCGAGACATGATGGCCGAGGCCTTTCGCAACCTCGAAAACCTAGAAGACGTCATCATCAGGGACTCGGACTCGCGCCGGCCAAGAGACGGGCCGCATGCCAAATGGCGCAGCTGCGGCTACACCACCGCCCTCAACGAGACGGGCGATAAAATGAAATATAGCGATACGTTTATGCGGAGCGTTGCTGGTCTACCATGCCGGTACTCCAGCCAGGTCTTTACGGCCGTCATCTACGCCCTAGGTACTGCCCAGGCCAGGCCAAAGGGCATCGATATCATGTTGACAGACGACAATAGCCTGACCGACCATTCCTTCAACATTCCCGACTTCCTGCAGCCGTCCGTCGTCCCCATTCTCGAGGGCCTCGAGAAGCTTCATCTGTGCATCAGAGTGCCGTTCGCCCCCCCACCATTACCACCCCGCCTCATACAGGAATTCCTCCCCCACGCCACCAATCTGAAGAGCCTTCGCATCAATGAGGTTCTCAGCCATGCCGCCATAATGGGAGATTTCTTCGACTGGATCGCGGGTGACTTGGATTACCAGGCAAGCACCGATGGGACCAAGCAGGGCGACCTCGTCGTCTCCATGCCTCGTCTGGAAAAGCTCAGTCTCGGCACCATGTGCGTCGATGCCCCTCGCCTCCTCAAACTCGCCCGGAAATTCGCCCCATCCCTCAAATCCCTCGAGCTCCGGCGCGTCACATTATTCCAAGAAGCTCCACCAGACATGCAGACCATGTCCAAGCCGGAGGAAAGTTTCTGGGACCCGTTCCTCAAGGATCTGACCGAGATTCCCGGCCTAGATCTCGAGCACTTCAAAGCCGACATGCTCGGTCAGCGCTATGATTCGGACCACCACAACGCGACAGTTTCGTTCAAGGGCTACGGAGACGTCTGCGAGTACAACGGATCAGATTGGAAACGTTTCATAGGGGAGATCAGGCCTCTTCTCGACGTGGAATGGCAGCCAATTAACGAGGATGAGTCCATCCGGGAGGGTACCGATTATGAGGATACCGACGATGAGGGTATGTCGTTTTCTTCCATGTTATGAAAGTCCTTGGACTTGTGTGTTTTTCATTCATACACACACATTGCCTCTGTCCAAGCAGCATTTGATCCATTCATACTGACCTGACCATATGATTGTGCATTCCCAGAAGAGGACACTAGCATGCTAGACGATGAAGATGACGCCGCCGGCGACGACGAGTAGAACCAAAACAGTCCAAGCTGATGCGTTCCAACAACTGGACTGGGAATGGGGCCCTCTGTTTCTCGACGAAACAATGCAAGAAGCAGGTGAATGCCGACTTGACTGACGACATCTCAGCTTCATTCCTTCCCTTTCTTCTTTCACTTGTTCTGTGGTTTGATGCATCTCTAAAAGGCACCAACTGATGAATAGATAGATTGGCACGTAATCGGGAGTGTTTGAGTCTACGCCGCGTTCCCGTGTTCTCCGCGTTCCCGTAATTGTTCGAGGTGCCCATGTATCTATCCTGACGTCCGCAATCACAACATCCCCGTGAATAATGGAAAATGCACGCAGTCTCGGCCCAGCACCCGCAAATCAATCATATGGTATATCCCCCTCTGAAACTCGAGCCCGTCATGAAAAAAGGAAGGAGCAAACAAAGGCCAGCACTGTCTATACCGCTCGTATGATGACCATTCAAATGCCGCCATCAAAGCGCACCCAAGTCCTCTTGTCCTGCAATCTATAATGAATTCCATCATATCTTCTACAGGCTTACTGCATGCCGCATATAAAAGCACACAACGCTCTCTTGTGTCCGAGAATATTCCTAAACATCAATGCAAAATTTTCCAGAGCGCCAGCAAAAACCAGACGCCTCTAACCGGGCCTTCGCTCACGCCAGACCCATGAACTCGTTTTGACGTAAAAAGCTCGTTGCCAGCTCATCGCCCCCATGCTCTGCTGCTTCCATCCAATGCACGGCAACACACATGAGGCCCACATCATTCCGGACATCGCCATCTTTGCCGCCTGCCGTTGACCGTCCTCCTGCGGCAGCAGCGCCGGGGCCCATTGCGCGGGTGTTCACTCCAGTAGTGGCCAAACCAGCAGATCCAACTCCTCCCGAGTTTCCGCGAGCTCGTTCACTTCGTCCATATCTCTCCATGACTGTCTGCTTGAAAACCTCTCGGGGTTTTGAAAGCGGAAGGGTGGTCCTTTCGACAAACTCAGGGTTGGACAGGTAAAAGAGAGCAAGCTCTCGCTGTGCTGTAGGATAGCCTTCCTTGGCTGTGATGGCCCACATTTTCCCAACATCGTCCAACTTGTACGTGGTCGAAGGAGGAGGGGGAGTTCCTGTCAAAGACGGTTTCGCCTCAAGGAGTGAGTTGTTATCACCAGCCGACTTGCGAGAGTGGGTGTGGGCTGCGATGATCTCATCGGCCATTTCCACCATGGTCAGACACACCTCTGATTTGAGTTTGAGGGCAGCTAGGCCGGCGTTCCAGAAAGCCTTGCCACGTTCAGGTTTATCAAGAATCGTTGGCGGCACGAATGCGGCAATGAGCTGAAGGTCACGGAACAGTGACTTTGGCCGAATACCAGCATCTCGAAAGAGCCTTTGCATTTCACCAGTTATCACGTCAGTACTCGCGGTGCCATTCGACATGATTGACCTCGTTTCTGAGTTTGTTTGGCGCGGTTGGTGCATGTGCCCGCTTGATTGAACCGCAGAATGAAGCGCCTGGGATCGTCGCTCTCTCACGTTATCAATTGTCCCATCAAGAGGGGTTTGACGAATGTTGACCCCACGATCGTCCGCAATGCTGGATCCCGCGTCCGAGCGGTTGGCCCTCAGCTTCTTAGAGCCGCTCCAGGTGAGAGACGCGATGATGAGGCTCTCCAATTCATTCAGAGCATTCAGTTTAGCGAAGGGATTGGGGTTGACACTGAACATATTCAGCAGCCGGCAATATGCCTTTTTGAACGGAAAGTCGACAGGATGGTCCCTTGCATTTGCCGATGGAGTGAATTGGGTTTTTTTCCCACTGCCAGGCTGGCTGTCGTCCACATCGTCACCCAAGTTACCATTCGACGGCTCCGAGTCTCGTTCAAACGTCATTTCTCCAGCACCTCGCAAATTTCGGAAGCTCTTCTTCTTTTCGATCACTCTTGGTCTCGTGGAGCTTCGACTGCCAACTTCCTTGTCCTTCTTCTCTGATCTTCGCCGTGCGCGACGATCGAGGGCGTCCTTGCGATCTACACATTCCTGTCCCAGGCCATCGAACCAAGTGTCAGTCTCAGAACCACGTCCCAGGACCTGGCTTCCTAGATCAGACAGGAGGAGACTGGTGAGAGTTTGCCTCAAATCAGTCAGGAATCGTGTCTTCTCGTCTTCGGCTCGTTGCAAAAAGACTGTTTCATTTGAGGACGTCGATGTCCCAGGCCTTCTTCCCGTTGACACACTCGAGCTTGATGGTAGTGGCACTTGATGGATCGGCCCGGAAAACGTTGTGGAAAGATTAGTCAAGCTCGTCGAGGGTGAGTAAGCCCTTGAGAGACCTGACCCAGGCGACATGGTGGGTTGAAATGGGGTCCAGTACGTACTCAACGATTCCGTTGTATTGATCGGCGATGCTTTTTCGTAATAATCGTTGTTCTCCACCAAATCTGACGGGGAGGCTGTCGGCCTAGCAAAGTAGATACGGGATGCGTCCAAAGAGTGTTGACTCGAGCTAGAACTGCTCAAGTTTCTAAAATCGCGACCCAGCCAACCTGGCCGGGTGGAAGTTGAGCCAATGCGCCGCTCGCTGTCGCTGACCATGCCTGTAGGGTCGTCGCTGGCGGTCCAAGATTGCTCCTTGTCTCGGGTCCTCATACGGTCATATACCACCTTTTCACGCTTGTACAGGTCGCTAGACCATAGCACAGGCGCATCTCGAATTGTCTCTCCAACCAATTTGGATATACACTTGTCCACCTCGTAGCAGAATCTGTGAATCCTTTCCTCCCCATGGCAGAAGTTCTCGATGCCATACTGTTGCAGCCACATAGACGTCATTTCAGCCTGATCATCGCTCAGTTTGTTCGGCCCACCTTGCTCCTCCGAGGCAGCCAATAGATCCATTATTTGAGACTCCGAGCGATACAAGTAGGATGAACCACCAGGAGCTCGTCCTGATTTTGTGCGCGACCGCTGAAGTGAGTTCCACCGTCGGGGCATGCCCATTGTCTTCAAGGCTTGGCAGATATAGCGGCTGTGGCCATACTCCTTGGAGTTGCGAACATCTGTGACAAACCACATTTTGTCACGCATTGCTCTGACCCGCCTCATCATGCGGTCTATCAGCCCTTCGTGACGCTCCTGACTTTGCTTCAGCCATACCAGCCACGCATCATACTCTTCAATAGCTGCCGCGGATCGCCGGATCGAGTCCCGGGGGCCCCGTGAAAAGATATTGATCTTTCCATCTGTAAGAAAGAAAAACATGCACAATCCAACGTTCAGCACAAGGGTGGCAAAGTCCTCGAGTGGCCTCGGGTCCTAGATTTTGGCTCAGCTCGTGAACAGCAAGTCTTAAGCGATAGCCATCGTCATTGTATAGATTAAGCCGCCTTTGTGCGTCAGGATGAGCTGGCGGCGGAGAATACCTCTGGGACATCCCATCGGATTGCTCATCTTGAAGTCCCTCCCGGGCGGCAGTTGTTTCGTCACTGATTACCGACGAAAAGCTAGTGCTAATTATTGAAGCTGTTTCCATGTTGTTAGCTCTGAGGCCGGTTGAGGCGGGGACCTGCTGTGAGATTGCAGAGAGCCCAGAGGCAGAAGCGGAACCAGATCGGAGTGTATTTGACAGGGACGACATGGGGCGGCGTTCAGGAAACAGGGCATTCACCAAGGTTACCAAGTCTGAAGGGCTAAGCACCAAATAGGGGTGAACCTCGACGGTCTCTCTCAAGGAGGTGATGGATCTTGCTGGGAGCAGTTTTGCAGTGGAAATTTTAGAACGGGCGCCTTGGAACCTGGCAAGGATGCTCTCCACATGTCCTTTGATCTGAGGTGGTACATCCACCGGCACACACGTTGCGGAGGGTTTGCCGCTCCACATGCTGGAAACGTATTCGTGGGCTTTCATTGCAACCTTCTTCAAGATCTTCTCTCGGGCATAGGGTGTGATATGATACTCAGCCAGCATGCCATAGGATTCGGGATGGACAATCACGCCCAGAAGAAAGACAAAAAAAAGACATCTCCAGACTAGCCAGCGGGATGTGTTCTCCAAGTACTTGTCGTCGAGTTTGTTCAAGATGGCATTGCCCAGTTCCAAGAGGCCTTCCGGAATTCCAGTGGCATCTCCGTCATCGATCAATTCAAAAAGCCCCTGGACAGCCTTGTCGTAAAAGTCCCTGGCAGCAGCTTCATCAGAAGAGTTCCAGTCGGAGAGGTTGAATCGGGTCCCGTGTTGATCCTCGGCTCGGTCGAGGATGAAAGCTCCATCTTCCAATATTTTCATCAAATACCATTCCATGTTGGATTTCCCGGACCAATCGCGCATGGCGGTCCATATATTCAGTACAGCGATAAGGAAATGCTCGCTGCTGGACTTTGGCTGCTGAATCAGCCTAGCCAAGACCGTGGCCCAGATTTCTGTTCGCCGGCGATCCTCTGTACTGTCAGGGCCGGCAGAGTTTGCGAAGCAAGAATGAATCAAGATGGAAAGTGCATCATGCCGCTGGAATGAAAGGAGACGCTCAATGTCGGGCCCTGCACCACTCCGGTTAGAAGAACCTCCATGATGACGACTTGCCGATCTTCCGTGAAATGGCAACACGGATTCCACGGGTTCCATGGCCTTGTGAAAACTGAGGAATGCATTCAGCTCAGAGCTAGAAAGCGCACATATTCGAGTTGCCAGGTAGTCAGGGTTGGTTCGTACTTCAGACAAAAAATCAAGAAAAGTGTCACGGGACGATGCGGAAATATCATGCAGAAATGGGGTGATGGATCGTATGGGGCCAACGGCGACACTGGGGGTGGTAGAAGTATCTAGACTTTCCGATGAACCCAACGCAGGCGAAGAGACTGGCTCCAGGTCTGGCTCCAACAGGGCATAGCGGCGTAGCTCATCACAGCTTTTTCGAACATCCTGTATAGCATTATATAGCATAGCAAAGCCATCCTTGTCATCTTTTCGGAAGCTGTCGACCAGGTTCCTGTGAGCAATATCACCGCACCTGGTGAGTCGAGCGCTGAGAGCAGTAGAAATTAGACTTCTTTGCAAGCGAACCCTGGTGTTGGCGCGCTTGCGCTCCTGGTATTTGGAAAGGCGCACAACATGAGCCAGCTCCTGCAGTGTAATGCTTTCGTCATGTTTTGTTATATGTGGATTTGTAAACTGTGTCGGGTCTGGTAATAGTGGCTGCGTACGAGATTGCCGGGGTTTCGTGTCACTGGGTACGATGGAAGCTGTAGCAGGCTGGACCTTAGTATCACGCCAGTCGCTTGCTTGAGAAGTGGGAGTGGAAGCAGCTGGCTGTGCCACAAGCGGTTTCCTCGAGGTTGCCGTGCTTGGCTGGGCTCTTTGGTGGCTCCAACGGCTTCCTTCGTCGGTATGGCGTACCGGAACATGGGACTGAACAACTTCGGCAGAGCGATCAGGATCATCAGGGCGTTGTGAGCGATACCGAGTCGGATGGGGAATATCCTTGTGGCTTTCGCGGCGCGCCGACGGGCTGGGAGACCTCGAAGGACGAGCGGTTGTCGGTGACGCAGCTGGCAGCGGAAGATGCACATAGGTCAGCAACATGAGCAGCGCCAAAGACGAGCAGACTGGACAGGGAATAGATGGGTTCCAACCCCCAGGTCATGTACAGCTATGACAACGCGACATACTCGTAGGAGAACAGGTGCGAACGGGCGAAGAGAGAGATCGTTGCATGGAGATCATAGTGATACCATGCATATGGCCCCGTGTTGGCGTGGTGCAGCAGCGCGAGCGACAGCTTCTAGAAGAAACCGCCTACCGGCCGATGCGCGAAGGTTGAGGGTGTATCACGAGGAAGAGTCGAGTCGGAAATCACAATGCACGAACTAACTATATATCTTGCTGGCGCAGGACCGAGGGGTTGCTGAGAGGAAGGGGGAAGGAGCGGCCGGCAGTGGAACCGGGCGGGATCCCGCGAAGAAGAGAAAGAAGAAGGGAGGGAGGGAAGGAAGCTTGCAGCGCAGCAAACAAAAGACGAAGAAGTAGAGCCAGATTCACAAAAAAAAGGGGGAAAGACGAGCAAGGGAGCAAGGAGGCAGGTTAGGCTGGCGAGGGGCGACGATGCGATACATATGCTAGGTGGCCGGTGGCAGGTGGCAGGTGGCAGGTGGCAAGCAAGTTGTTGGAGGTGCAGCGCAGCGCAGCAGTCTGAAGCACATGCCGCATGCACTGTACATGACTCTCTTGGGGAGGGTCGAAGCACATGCTGCATGCGCTGTACATTAACTCTCTTGGGGAGGGTCGGGGCTTCAGTTGGTGGGCCTGGCGCACATGCGAAGATGCCCTGGCGTGTGCCCTGCTGGCGTGGGGTATTACAACAACCAGTGCAAGTCCAGCCTACCGCCTCGCGCCGAGTCCAGTTGTTGAAGTCGCCCACTTTGGACGACACTATGTATGCTTGGGAGAAGGCATGGTGTGTCACCCGTTGAGAACTCTGAACAAGACGCATCCTTTTGGGGAAAAAATGGATTCTCATACCAATTTCTCTACTTGCTGCTTATCGGTACAGAGGGAACAATCCGGACCGACCAGACGGACGGCGGGCGACGGACGGCGGTCATGTGTCGTCTGGCTGTCTGGTGAGTTGGCACTGCATGGTGCATGATATGGACAATGGATGCATATCCAGTGGCACGCAGTTGTCCCTCCCGAGGGCTCGTACCCGACGAGGAATACGTTCGTTGATCCGGCTCCGGTCGTGCGACGTAATCCGACGTGGTGCCATCAATGTTGCTATATATTCATGAATCATCACTTTCCAGCCGGCTTCTCATACCGACGACATGCGTTGCCTGCTTCGACGTCCATCGTGCCATTCATGTCGGGTCTGTACATATATATGTACACGTCCGAATGTACATCCCGTCAGTGCGTAATTATTCCTTGGTCGGCGCCCCCCTCCACTGACCCCTCCCCTGACCCCCTCCCCTCGTGCCTCTCGGCAAACAAGCCGTCTGATCTGGTCTGGCCTCGTCCTCCACAACCACCCCCGCCGAGTCATCATGGTCGGTCCTCCACATCACGAAACGGCAGTGGCCATCGCCCAATCCCCTTCGTCCACGCCGACGCCATGCAGCAGCCTCACGCACTATGTACATACACGTAGACACGTGCGCCAACTCACCTCGCGAACCCCAATCATGCGCCAACTTGGCCAAAGCTGCCCGCTCCATCGGCCAGAGTCTCTCTCAAATCGGCCACACATTCTGTTCGTCGACCATGAAAACCACAGCCTGCATCTTGTCGGTTTTTGTCTCACTATTTTGGCTTTGCTCGGCTTTGATTTGTCTTCAAGGGGAAGCAGGAACGTCCACTGGGAGTCCTAAAGCATCTCATTCACATCCGCAGAATGAAATGGGCTTTTGTATCCCAGCCGTTTGTGAACCGATGCTGAGGGCTTGCGGCAAGTGCGACAGACGCATGGAGGGCCAAAAGTCTGTAGAGTAATTCTTTAAGTGGGTTTCCTCGTGTACTTCGTGTGATAGTTCGTGCCGGACAGCCAACGCTGCTGTTTAATGGTAACCCGGATTTCACATAGTCCCGACAGTATACGTGTCAGCTGAGCTGAAGAGTATTCAACCATGTAGAGACAAAGGTCAGCTCAACCCGGATTATTCACAGTTCAGTTCTCATGACAAGCCATTGCAAGAGCCAAAGGCGAACAAGGCGTTCATGTTTTATACATGAATAGAATGCTCCACCTATTTTTGCAACCCAGGCAAAGACCAAGCCCGAATATTTTTTTTCCCCATTGACTTCGCACAGGTATATGCATTCGATAGCAGAAATCATCTCAAATCGCTTGTGTCAGGTGAATCATGAATACATTATCAAATCGCGCGCACTTTAAGCATCACGGCCAAATCGGACGTCGAATTCCTTCAAAACGCTCATGATACTAGCGGCTTCAACCTCAATCGCCTGCCGGCTAGGAATGGATCCGCGACCCGCTGGCACAGGTGTGGTAGTCTTGAGCTTTGGAAGCCATGAAGAAATATCATCCGCGGCTTTGGAGAAGTTCCTGTGACTGGAGAGCGTCTGGTACGCCTCGGCACAGCTGAGGCCGAGACTGGGGAGACTGGGGAGGGTAATTTTCTCTGGGATTGCTTCTGACTTGCAGCATCCACCGCCTGCGCCTTTGCCACCACAGCAACCACCAGAGGGGCCTTGCTCACGACTGTACTTGGCGTTCATCAATCGGCAAAAGAGACCGGATTTGGGATCGGCTTGGCACTGAGCACAGGTTCCGGGGCCATTGTTTCCACAGCCGCCGTTTGAATCAGAGGCAGCCTTTGCTGGCTTCTTTCCCACGATTCGACGTGGCAATTTAACGGCTCCATCAGCAGTCATCTCCATAGCCGTGGGCGGAGGCAAAATGTCGGGTTCTGACGGAGGCGGGGTTTGAGTTTGATGGGAGGACTGGGGCATCGTCTCCGATGGTGTAATCGCTGGCGTGGCCACACCAGCAGCATCTTCGGCGCAGACGCAGTACGTCCCGTCCTTGCAGAATCCACAGCTTTCCCTGAAGGCCATGGTACCTCCAGATGGTATTTGAGTATCAAACGAGGACTGTTCATAAAGCGACTCGGAAGCCGGGTGGGGAGCCGGCTTCCTTGAAAACACGGCAGTAAAGTCTGTCTCAGTGACCGAATTCGCGTTGGCCATGGACCTGTGCCGCTTGCCGCCTGACCAGTCTGCTGACGGCGAGACAGGTCTCTTCAGATCTTGTCCTTGACCAACAGCGTCATCCAAGCACTGACAAAGAGCACCAAACACACATTTGCCACAACCCGCTGACACGGATGCAAGGACTTCTTCAGCACAGGCACATGGTCCGTTTGGCGAACAATTGCCGCAAGTAATGGTAGCACCAGCGTCCGGGTTGTTGAAACTGATGTCTAGGCTCTGTGGCGGGGTGATGATTTGCGAAATGGAGGAATTCTTTCCTTGGGCGAGTTGACTACTGTGCCCGTCCGACAGGCTGAGACGTGTTGGGTGATGGGTCGAGCCATGAGGTTGACTGTGAGGTTGACCGTGATGGTGGCGGGGGCCACCCATGTTCCGAGACCGGTAGAGGTCGTCGCCGTGTCTCCTCCTCAGAGTTTCTGCCTGGGTCTCGGCACGAATACGTTCCTGACGCTCGCGGTCTAGCATGTTTTCCAATAGCAAACATCTTGAGCGGAATGATTGCAGGTCCAACTCAAGACTGTGAATTTTGTCTTTGAGCTCGCTCTCTTCCTTCTGATGGTCATCTCTGATTTCATCAAGCAGCTGTTCCAGTTCCCCAACACGAGCAGCTCTTCTTTCACGGAAAGCGCGCTGAGCAGCCCGGTTCTGTGCCTTTCTCTTTGTTGGAGGAGTATCCGTAGCTGGTTTGCGTCCTGGCTTTGGTCGAGGGGGAATGACCCATTCCTTTGAGGTCATGGAAATCTTTGGGGCCTCCGCAGCAGAAACGGGGCTGATCGAGGCAGCCATGGTCATCTTGTCTGTAGTCGGGGGTGCTGATAGACGAGGCAGAGGCGAAGGGCCACCAGTTGCTTTGGCGGGAGTGTTTGCCTTTGGCTGCTTTGTCGGGAGAGGTGATCGAGCTGGTGGGGCAGCAGCAGTCGCCGGGGACGCCGCAGTAGCCGCAGTAGCCGCAGTAGCCGCAGTATTACTGAAGGCAAACTTTTGGTTGGCCCTGGAAGCACTATGAGATGCTATTTGCCTCTTGTTGCCGTCCTCGGGTATGACGCCGGACTCGTGAGATGGAGGAGAGTGCGCGAGAGGAGCGGGTGTGGAAGGCATGGTGTCGGCAAGCGAACAAGTGGAGTTTTTGCAGCGCAAACGATTGTGCTAACTCGTGATTCGCTGGGAGTGGACCAATACCTCGGAGTTCCGATTCGGGCGGTGGTATGACTTATGCAGGATCAGATAAGTAAAAAAATGGGTCCCCACCGGCGCCTGCAGCTTTGGAAAAAGGAACAGACCGATATTTGCTGGAGCAGGGTGGCGAGAAAACAGGCTTGTAGTCTATGCGACAGAGGACAAGAAAAAGTACTGATAGAATGGTGTTGCTCTTGATCTTCGCCCGCTTTTGAACGGTAGCAGGTTTGCGCCGAATAGAGACGTGTGATGCGACGCAGAGAGTCTCAGGTAGCCGGAGGGTAATTCAAGGTAATAACAGCAAAACAAACAGAGTGAGTTTCAAGGCCTCTCCTTCTGATTCGCTTTTCGCTCAATCCAATAAAATACGAATCGTCAGGCTGTCAGCACTGAGTGAAAGGATGATACAGAAGAGCTGGGTCTTGAAGTAATAGCCCCCATCTAATGCGGCGCGGGGCTTGGAAGTGAGGGATATTGAGATTTTGAAAGGAGGTACAAAAGCATGGGCGCTTGCGTTCCGAGAAAAGGAGCAGCTGTGGCTCTATTTGAACGAGGCAGAGACTTGAGGTGGCCCGGTTCAAGGAGGGGAAAGGTGGGGCCGTGGATTGATTGATAAGATTTGATTGATAAAGTCTCACAGACCTTTCTCCGTCCTTGTCGCGCTAATAGCCTTGCCCTTCTCCAATACTGAACAAAGTCGAACAGCCTCCCAATCCTACCATCATAAATATAAGCAATACATCCGTTAATCATTATATGCTCGTTTATCGCAGCCACTATAAGGGGTGCGCACTCCGTTTTTGGCCTAGGTGGCCTGGCTTCAATAACATCTACAGCGTTGTAAAACAATACGGCATCGAAAAACACAACTTACTTGCCCTTCGAAATCAACCTTATCGTAGTCCGGGCCTTGGTAGAAGATGACGAGAACCTGGCTCGCGTCGCTACGGTATCGTGTGACTGGCAGAGGATAATTGAGTCACACAACTTTGCACAGATCAGACTCACGCTGTCCCGCATCGCCGAGCTCGATGTAATGACACGCCGCAATCGAGGTCGGGTGCGCTACTTATGGCTCTGCCTCGAAATCGAACGATATGGCTGTAGCCCCCCTTAGGCAGAATACTCTTGTCATGAAAGCGTTTCAGGATCTCTTCTCAGTCCTTCGAGCCTGGGAGCCAAATGGCTTTTTATCACTGGATGTTAGCGTTGACTCGACTAGTAACGAAGAGCATTGATTCAAGTATATGACTTCTGATCCTGATCTACCAAATAAAGGTAGCCATGATCAAGAGGTCAGGCAGGGAAGGCTAGCCAGAGCAGCGGCAGCTTTTCGAGGTCCCTTGACTTCGTCGATAAGTTCGAGTTTTATGAAACTGAGGAGGAGAAAGATGGAGAGGAGAGAGATGGAAGGTGGCGGCATTTACCACTGGTACCAGCGGTGACACGTCTGCTGTTGTGTCAGCAAATCCGCCAGCCTTGGACACTTCGAGCGCTTGCCAACATTCTTGCGCTGTTTCCTCGATTACGTGAGCTTTATTATGAGCCTTGTAGAGCAGAGCAAGATGACTCTTTCCAAGAGTTCGCAGATGACGTCAAGTGATTCCTGCAACCACGATAAGAACGAACACCAATGCTAAATCTTTATATAGATTTTCTGCATCTCCTTAATTCTCCCGCCGTCAAAACACTGAGAAAACTAACAATCTTCAAAAGTTTCGGCCCCCACCACGCGAACGTTGACGCCCGCCACATTGATGAGTCTCTTGACACTGATGATATTGATATCGTTTCCCTTTTAAATCCATCCGCCGTGCAAGACCATGTATCGCTCACTTAGCCTCCAAACCCTGTTCTGAGTGAGGCACTTGCCACGGTTAGTCGCAATCTTGAATCTATCTCGGGCGCATTCATGGTAGACGTGAGCCTCTTTTCCGCCCCAATAGCTATCCATTCGTGAAGAGGCGGCCCATTTTGAAGACGCTCGTTCTGACTTCATAGCTACTGGCGGCGGACGAGAGGCAAGCAAACATCATGAAAATGCTTCAAGAAGCAGCATCAGCAGCTATGTACTATAGTGATACTATATTATTAGTGCTAATTCTATCTCGTAGTAGTCGTACCTCATTTAGTTGTTACATTCGTTACGATATAAAACATATGACAAGGAGTGTAAATGTTGTTCTTTGATTCAGCTAGCTAGAGGCCAGAACTATCGTCTAAGAAAGGGGTTCTAGGTCACGTGTCAGTCACTTTTAGATGACAGGCCAATTGGTCAATACTAGCACGCAACATGGGGTATCTCGCCTTGCCTTGCGCACCTGCAACTCACCCCCCCCCCACCCCCAACAACGTGTCTTCCATCCATCCCGAAAGGAAACCCCCCAAAACACAATGCGTACTCTGTCGTCAAGATAAGCCCAGCTCCGTCCAACTCTCACACACCCCCCTTCGACAGCGAAGCTTTCTCCCGCCCATCATGCACAGCTCCTTCACCCGCATCCAGGGTGTCTTCGGATTCTTCACAACAGTCGCCTGCGTGCTAGCCGGCTTCATCGCCGCGTCCGACCTCTTATCCATTCGCAAACCAAGCGGCACCATTGTCCCCACCAACGTCCAAGTGTACGAGAAACAAACCCCAGCTGACATTGCCAAATTCCTTGTACTCTCCACCTGCGAAATATCACATCTCTACATGCCCATGGTGTAAACGAACCACACAACTAACACAGAGGGATGAAAAAAAAAAAAATACAGCGTCAAAGGCCGCCCCCACTACTACTCGTCCAAAAAAGAAGAATACGCCATCATCAAGTTCTCCCTCGACGCGGACCTCTCCTCCCTGTTCACATGGAACACGAAACAGCTCTTCGTCTACGTCACGGCCGAATGGCCCTCTGCGCCCGGCACAAACACCACCGACTCGGCCGTCATCTGGGACACCATCATCACGAGCCCCAGCGCCGATCATCTGCAGAACATTGGGCCCGTGGCCATGAAGAAGCTGAGGAGGAGCTCCGAGGGCAAACCCATTGATCCTAGTCGGTATGTTGAGCACTATTCTCTCCTCTCAACAAAAAAAAACCCCCCCACCCGCAGTACAATGCTAATGTTGGAGCATTTGAGCAGCGGTCTGTTGAAGCTCAAGAATCAGCGACCAAAGTACCAGATTACCCATCCTAGTGGCAAGATCGCCAAGGTCGACGGCGTCACTCTCAAGGTCCATTACAACGTGCAGCCGTGGGTGGGCCTACTGACGTGGGATATGCAAGACAAGCTGGGGTACTGGAGGGCCATGGACGGCGGCGCCAGTGAGCCGTTTGAGTTGCCGGCCATCAAGGTCAAGGATGCGGGCAAGAATAAGGCTAAACAGGCCTAGAGGAGGCTTTGCTGCGAGGTGAATCTGTCAATTGAACTTTGTTCCCGTCATGGCATGTGTAGTAAGTAGGCTTTGGCGCATGAAGGACTGGTCTGATTAGCACATCGTTACTGGACGCATGACAGCAAGTAAAACTTGATGCAACAACTTTTGGCGCATCATCTATATTACACCACCGTCATCGTGCCATCGTCATCGTAACACTTCGTAGCACAAAAACTACACATCCATGCCGACGCCCAGTCCTCCCGATGCCCATGATGGATGACATGATCGTCGCAAATGCTTCTTGACACTAGACCTCACATGAAGAAAAAGAAACAAGACAAGCAAAGCAACACAATGCAAAGTTTGGCTTAGCCCTGGGTGGTGGGGCCATCAGAAGCTCGCTCCTCCGCGGCCGTTGCCACCCCGTCCTCGGTAAGGTCCGCCACGTCCTCTGCCTCCGCGACCACGCCCGCGTCCGCCGCGGGGGTTGTCCAGGCTCGCGGGGGGTGGCATGTTGCTGTACTTGCCTGGCTGTTCTCCGCTACTAGATTGAGCTTGGAAGAAGCCGCCTCGCTCGCGGCCGCGCCCGCGACCATTGACACTTTGTCCAGGGGGCGGTGTGCCATTGGGACCATCACGATACACCAATGTGCTGTGAAGCAGATTTGGCGCATTGCCGTTGCCACCACCACCGCGTTGAGGTCCTATGCTGTGACTGCCTCTGCCCCTGCCTGAAGAGTTCCGGCCAGGCGTGCCCTGGCCTCCATTGCCGTTGAGGGCGCCTCTCCAGCCGCCGCGGAGAGGGGCTCTAGCCGCAGCGTCCCTGTATTGGGGTACACCCACAGACCCGTAGAGGCCAGTCGTCGTGGTAGAAGTCGCTCGCTTCTGCTGTGATTTGCTCGAGTTGGAAATGACCTGCTTGTCTGTGGTGTTCAGGACCGACGAAGATGCCACCGTTTGCCCACGGAACATGGGGCTTCGGTCACCCAACGTGGTTCCGCTCATAAATGACGTGTCCCAGACGACATCGAGAAGAAGGGCGGTGGCAGTTCTACTGATACCAGCGACCGTGCCCCTTGTGGCGATGGGAACCTTGCCAGCAGAGGCGACAAAGGTGACGCGATCACCCAAGCCGAAATTCTGATTTCCCAGGACGAGGCCTGCGTCAGAGGGCTTCAAGATTGCAGCTCGGGGTACCCCCTTGAGCTTCTTGATTTCGACATTTTCGGAGGCTTGGAAGACTTGCTCTCCTGCAGCAGCTAAACTCATGACAATTTCAGAGTCGAGCTGCTCCGCTTCAAGAGGCACTCTCTCGAACTTTGACGTCTCTTGCTTCTTGAGCCATGCCACAATATCCTTAACTCGCTGAGACGCAACAGCTGGGTCATTCCACAGATCAGTTTCAGAAGTCTCGCTCCTTTGTGGCTCGCGCTGAATGGCGGCGAAGAAATCAGGGAAGGCCACCATATAATCAGCAATCAGCTTCACAGCCAAAGAGCTGAACTCCCAGCCAGTATGAGACTTGCGAGAGTAGCCCAAGACCTTGAGTTTGCGGCCCTCGAATTTTAGATTGAGACCGAGATTGAGCTTCAATCCTGCAGATGTACTAATTTGGTACGATGAGGTGATCTTGCTAAGCACCAGAGGGTGTACGCCCAGTTGTTTCGCAACAGCAAATGACGGCGTGTAAGGGTTGTTGCGCTCGGCCTGATGAATAATTTTCCTGGAAAATTCGGGTTCCTTATTCTTGGGTATCGAGACCACTACCTCGGCTCTACCATCGACGTGTCCAGTCACCTCCAGCGGTCGTCCAAAGGCGTATTCTCCCAAGAAGAAGGCTCGTGTGCCCAACGGAAACTCCTCCTCAACAGGGAGAGCTCCCTTCTCGATGAACCGCTCGTCTTCGTTCACGACTTCGTCGACAACAGTCTGGGAAGCGTAGACGCTGCGAACGCTGGGATTTTCCGCATATTCCTTGATCAAGGCACCCGCTTCAGTCTTGATCAATCCCTTCAGCATGTGAACATGCACAAGACACTCCACCTGTCCAATGGTTACACCGAGCCGTTTGCCATGCCAGCTCTCCAAAAAGTTGGCTTCTTTGGCAAAATCAGCCGCCTCTCGGTTAGAGTGATCTCTGGCCACAATGTCCTTTTCATTCTCGGCAAGCTCATAAGTGAAGAGTTCATCCTGTACCTTGACGATCTTGGCCTCTTGGAGGAAGGGATAGCCCACATAGCACCGCTGGCCAAGCTTCGCCTTGAATGCCTCAATGCTCGTGCGGAGGTTAGTGTCGGTCAGCGTGACCACGACACTAGGGTTTCTGCTATCCTGCTGGAAGACGTTGATGCCGTAGCCTTCGACGAGTTGTGCCGTGTATGGGAGTGTGTGGAGCGTCGGAAAGCCGGCCAGAGCCTCAACCTTGACCATAGCTCCATTGGTCAAGCCAGAAACATACTCCAGACCCTCCATATCCGGCAGGTCGAAAATGTTCTCAACGCAGCGACAGTTCTGAACATCTGGGAAGATGCCTGGAAGGGGCGAGGGATAGGTGAAGTTGACCTCGGGGGAGTATGTAAATTTGAGAGGTACGCCAAACCCATTCCGAGCCTTTTCATCGGGCTCCAAGTCATCATTCTTGATGGCCATTGCATCCAGAAGTCGCTTTTCATCGATGAATGGAATCTTGACAACTGCTTCCCAGTCCATCTTTTTCCCATTCATATCTAGCTCAAAGTCTCGCGGGTAGAAGTCGACGATAGGTGAATTCGGATTTGTCATGAGATCATGATACACTTTGGGAACGATCTTCTTACTTCTGTCTGGCAAGACGCCCATGAGTTGTTCATAAGGCTTGAATGGCTGGCCCTTTTCGAACTTGAGGCCAGCCCCCAACCCTTTAGTGACATCTATTCCTGTTAGTCAAAAGAGATAACAAGGCGGACGCGCGAGTTTTCGTATCATACCGGAAATCAGTGGGGCATAATGATATCCATAGAACCATGGCCATGATGCTATGCCCTTGTAGTAGTAGAATAAAACCCACTGCAGACCTTGAACATAGTTCTCACAAAGACTCTTTTGTTCCTGCCCATATTTCTCCGGTTCCCATTCCGGGAATTTTTGTAGATAATACTTGGTCTTCCACCCGGCGTATTTGTCCCGAAATAGCTTCTCATAGCGCTGCTGAGCATCTTCTGCGGTGACATCGACGACCATGGCCTTATCGTAGGATTTAATCACACGGTAAGCAGCCAAGTTTCCCTCCTCTTCCTCGTCATCATCATCCTCGTCGGCGTTGTCATCATTCTGTGTGCCAGATTTCACGGGGAAGGATAGAACAAGATGGCGATTCGCTTCCTCGTCCTCCTTCGTTGCCCATTCAAGATGCATGGCATCTGCAATATCCTGCACAAACTTGCGATCCGCAGCCTTCAGTTCGTAACCGAGATCCAATGGCGCGTCGGACCGTTTTGAAACATAAGGCCGTATACTCTGTTTCCAAAGATCGCGCTGAGCTGAAGTGATGACTAGCTGGCCAGTTTTCGTGTTCTTGTGACTCGTACCGTTCTTGGCTTCCAGCTTCTTTTCCATTTGCCTAGAAGCGAACCATTTTTCATCCGAAACGTCACTCTCAAATGACACCAACTCAAGCTTGCTGAGCTCTGTCAACAGCTTGTCCAGACGAGGCATGTTAATCACGCCGTCCTCGTTAATGTACCCGTCGCATTTGGGTAGTACAGACTTGTAAATTTTAAACATATTCGCCAATGCTCCTTCATTGATATGAAGCCCGGGAAGATTGGGCAAAAAATCGTTACCAACGAAAAATGCCATCAGAATGAAATCATCAATAACGCTTTCAAGATCGAATGGGAATGCCAAAGTACCGTCCTCGTGCAGTTCCTGAAACTCCATCTCCAAGTATTCCCGCACTATGCAAAGATGGAGCAAGTAAAAGTTTTGGTGTTCGAGCTCCTTAGACTTACTCTTGGAAGCTCGTCCAAAAGTGACTTCTTCACGGAGAAGACAGAAATGAGGATCGTGGCTGAGCAATCCCAACATGATCAAGTCTGCATCCAACCCGTATAAACAATGTCGCATGTTTTGATTATAGTTAGGCTGCGCCTTGGCATTTCGAATGTATTCCATGATTTTGTGTTCGCCTTCGCCAGGAACTTCATGGCCGGAAAGAACAACTTCGCATCCTTGCCAGTCGGCGTCTTCGGACACCTTTTTGTTAACAAAATATCGTAGCTGTTGCGACAGCTTCGCCATGAACTCGGTTCCTTTGGCCCTTGTCAATTAAAGATTCAGCATGACCAGAAGGCGGGCTGATGTACCTGGAGTAATGCAATTGCTATCAAATGGCTCTTCTTTCGGCATTTCGACACCTTCCTTAATAGCCTTCTCACGGGCGTTCTCAACATCCAATGCGGTACGAAAACGACGAGCTCGTTGCTGGTTCATCTTCGCTCGTGGTGCGACACCATCGATGGCCATAAAAAAAAGCTGCTTGGGCTTGATTTTTCCGAACAAATGCTCGATATAGTTGAAGATCCTAATGAACATTTCTTCTTCGCTAAGGCGAAATGAGACATCTTCCCCAGCATCCTTGTGCGTGCAGTTATGGATGATACCATTCATATCAAGCTAGAAGAATGAGCAATCAGTGGGTTGCGCGGGACGAGCGGTCGAAGGGTGCGCCGTACATAGAGACAATCGAACTCAGGTATTCTGTTCTCGGCGATAACTTGAGAAATGGCGGGGTATCGCTCTGATAGCCATCTGAAAAATTTGGGGACTCTGGATGATTTATTAGCATTTGTTGCCGCAATTGGCAGCATGTGTGGTGTACGAACCCCATAACGGCAATGAGGCCACTCTATGGCCCAAAAGAACTCTATGAAATGAAATCAAAATAAAGGAATCAAACACGGGCGGCGATGCGATGTAAGTAGCTCCAATGTATCGTCAGCGCAAATGCAGGATGAACTCTGGTCCCCGAATACGATCGAACGACGTCCTTATGCGCTCATGGAAACCACAGGCGGTAAGAGGATGAAGACTGTGAGAATATCCAATCTCAAGCTAGCGTATGCGCAGGAATCTGACGAGAAGGGGGTCGGAAGGGTGGTCGGAGGTGTAGACAGCCGGATGAGAAAGCTTCAACGACGGGGTTGTAGGAGCGAGAGTCATCACCGAATGCTTACATAAATGCTCGACGACAAGGAGACAGGACAACCGCAAGCAACCGCGCCAATGTGGAGGGGTTAAATTGGGGCTCAGAGTGGGTCCCTATCCCCAAGACGATGGGGATAAAAGGAAAGCAAGAAGCTATTAATAAGCTTTCCCTTGCTTGCCTCTGCCTTACTGATAACGCAAAACGCAGGCAAAGGTCCTGTTGGATTCACCAAGGTCCTGCGCAGGTAATAAATCCCGTATAAATTCGAAGTCGATGATAGTTAGTTAGCTAGCTAGGAAAGAGGGAGAAGAGAGGGAAAGTCTAGATACTAGAAAAGTAAGCGAAATCCGTATGTAGGGCACAAAAGGGGGTAGCGAATTAATGCAGCTAATCATATCACGTGCATCATGCCAGACCTATAATTAGTCCGGTCTTTAGCCACGATTAAACCAATGAAGATCTAAAGGAATTAACACTAGTAATCTCTCTTTTTCCTTTGTAGCTAAAGAGCTTAAAAACGTAATAAAAATCAGATTAAAGGAAAGTATATATAAGTAAATCCCTTAATAGGAATCCGCTGCTCTGATTAGCCGTCGCGGCATTAGTTAATTAAATTAATCTATTATTCCTTGCCTAAGCTCCTATTTCCTAATATTATAGGTCTCTTTACCTATCCTTTAATATAAATTATTAATTCGTTTAAATTAATTAAAGAGGAAAGTAATAAATTTAGCAATGCTTTTGTTATTATATCTGCCGGATTGTTATTGCTATTAATTCACCTAACTTTGTAGATCTTATGCCTTTTATATAATTAATAAAGAGCTATAATATTAATTATTAGTCTCTTCTCCTTTATAGTTCCTAGCTTTATAAGATATTTATATAATAAAAAAGAATTAGTATAGAGAATTATAGGAATTCGAGGTATCTTTAATTAATCCGTAATCTAATGTAAAGTTATGGAAATCGCGTAGGTAATATCTGCGCCTTGAACTATGCTATATAACTTAGAGGCAAGCGCGCTATAAGTAACTCTCTTGCTCTTTGTTAAGCTATACGTAATAATATTACCTTTTATAATAAAGGTATTATTATCTTATATTATCTTGTTGCTGATTATAATTACGTATCCAATCTGTGAGCTTAAATCCTTATTGTTAGCAAGCGATTTATTTACAAACACAAAGAGCTTTGCCTCTTTAAGAACTAAAGGAATATATTATAGTCCGTGTTATTAATTCTTAATCTGCTATTTAAGGCGTTTATTAAGGTATGTAATATCTTCCCTAGAGGGTTCTTAGTGTTAAGCTATAATTAAAAGGTTATACAAAGCCTCTAGTTAACATATAGTTATAATATAGCTTCCTCGCGCTTATTGCTTTATATAATCTTGCTTTACCGTTAAGGATTAAGGATTAACTTCCTTAATCTTCTAACTCTAACCTTTCTAGGTTAAGATTAGTAAATTATTAGTGTTTTAGGTTAAGATATAGCTATTAAAGATAAGGGGGTTCTTAGTAGTTAATTATTGCTTTTCTTTAGCTATAAAATTAGCCTTCTAGAGCTCTTTCTTTTCTTTTTAGAAGAAGTTATTATTACTTAGGCCTAATATATTATTAGTTTGTATTCTAATAATGCTAAAGAGATTCTTATTATTTAGGGCTGTGATTAATAAGCAGGGATTATAGGTTAAGGTTATTATATTAAGGTTATCCCTATAGTAATAGAAGTACGTTGCCTACTAGTGGGTTCTAGCCTTTACGATCCTGTAAAGAGGTCTAATTAATTTAATTATAGTCCCTTCTAGAAAGAGATATGTAATTTGCTTTAGTAATCTTATAATAATTAGCCTTATTAGCACTGTGTGCAATTGAGTGTAAGCTTATATAATATTACGAATCTAAAGGTAAATGCCTCTTCTTTTTAATGACAGAGCGATAGCTATGATAAGTCGTTAGCTTGCTTGTTATATTATTGGTGATTGCGTTAGGATGAATTCCTTTCCTTTGTTATTATGGCCTTATATAATAAGATAAGATTTCTTATATAGCAAGTCCGTTCCTTTACCTTTAATCTCTCTTACTATACGAGAATCAAAGATTCTGTGACCTCCGTGCTTAGCTAGGTTAAACTTAATGAATTTAAATATATTACAAGCTTATAGAGCGTTAATCTTAGCTTAATTAGACTGCTTAAAGGGTTTTCCTAGGGTTATAATCCTTCCTTCTTAGTAGAGCTAAAGGGTAAGGTTCTAATTAGCCTCTTCCTTTACTATAAGGAATGCTATACTTAGCATCCCTCTAGTTATAATCTCTTAAATAAAGGCCTTCTCTTAATCTTTATTTATAAGTATATAGAGCTAAACTAGGCTAACGTCCTTCTTAGGGCTATAAGGTCTTCTTTTCCTTACTTTTATTCCTTTAGGGCGTAGTAATAAGTCTTTAACTTAATAGCTTCCCCTTAAGGCCTTTTAGGCTTTATAAGCCTCTTTATTAGACTCTCCTATACTTATAAATTACACTATAAGGGCCTTTCTTAGTCTCCCTTGCTTTCTCTTAGCTAGTATTTACTACTCTTTATTATTTTCTATTAGAGAATCTCTTTTATTAGTAGTGGTTAGTTATATAGTTACTTCTTCCTTTATATTACTAGGCTTTATCTCCTGCTACTCTAGCGTGTTATAAGGCTTTATCTCCTACTACTCTAGTCCCTTTATAATATATAGGTCTTTATAATAGGGCTTTACTACTATAGAGCGGAACTTTACTAGGCTATAGGGCATATTAATAGTATAGGTCTCTCTATTAGTGGTAAGTAGCTTATATAGGCTATGCTAGCTACCTTTCTCTCTTTATATGTGTATATTAGCCTATAGGGGTAGCTAATATATAGGCACTATATTAGGGCTATTCCAGGCTCTAAGGGTATTATAGACCTGCTATAAAGCTAGAAGACGTTAGACTTTATCTATTACCTTATAAATTACCTTAGTATATTAAATAATAGAGATGCTTAGTAGCGACTTATCTATTATCTATAGGTAGCCTCTAAAGACTAGTATAGTTAGGATAATACTATTTAGGCTTGTAAAGTTATTAATAGCCTTAATAGCTATTTAGAGGTATTGCTCTAGTGTAAGCTCTATTCTAATTAAGTCTGTGATAATATTATAAGCTTAGTATAGAGGTCTGTGGTATCTCTTAACCTTTCTAATGCTATTATAGGCTTTAATTAGTATCTTACTAGTTTTAATTAATATTAATCAAGCATAATATCTGAACTTAGTAGAAGCGAAGTTGTTGCTAGTATTATAGATAATCTAATCTGGAGGTCTAAGATAAGTATTAATCCAATATTCGCGGATTGCATTCTATATGTCTTAAGCCTTCTACTTCTTTAGATTAAGGAATTAGGCTACCTAGAATAATATTACTAAATTAATAATGTGAAGCACTAGTTAGCTATTGATTTGTATGATATTAATGATAATCTTATAGTTGAATTTGTGGTTATCTTTGATTATGAACTTAAATTAACTAGGGGCCTTTCTATGTATTTAGTAATAGTAGTAGACTTTGGTTAATTCCTTAATTACCTAGCGCTTAACTTTGTAACTAGCTTAGTAAAGGATCTTTGTGAGTTATTAAACAGAAGGATAACTAAGTTAATGATATAATTAATGGATATCTCCTTCTAAGAGGTAGAAGGCAACTATTTCCTTTACTTCTAGTAACTACTAAGGATATCCCTATTGTTACACGATAGGTATAGTCTTATTGCCTTGGATAAGCACGTTAGTGAGGTTATTAATCTTAACTTATATCTTATTTATATTAGTGATTAAGAAGAGAAAGGGGGTAGCTATGTTAAGGATGTAGAATTTAAGCTTTTTAAGTTTTGTAGGCATATGAAGGATTCCTCTTATAACTACTAATCTAGCGCTAAATGTGATAATTTAGGGTTTATAGGGGGTTACCTTTAATAAAGGCATTAATCTTAATAGAGCCTTTACTTATGCCTCTCCTATAGTTAACTTTCCTATAGTGCTAGTGTTAGGTATAATCCCTTTAAAGACCTCTTTAGAATAGTGTTCTTTAGAGATATAGTAAATTAAGCCTTTATTATACTCTTATAGCTTGTAAAGCTCCTGCCTAAGGAATATATGTTAGAAGGCTTGATTGTTTAGGGTTACAAGGATATTAATATTAGCGGCGTTGTGGTTAGTCTGTAATCCGGAGTAGAAGAATTGTGTGATACTTAGGTATGCTATTAATAGTAGCTTCTCTATATTATTATTATTATCTTTAGCTTCTATGTAGGCTAAAAGATATAATTCCTAATTCTAACCTAAGCCTTTATTAGGCTTATTATTATCCTGCCCTTTATAGGAGGCAAGGAATGCCTAGAATCTCTTCTTTAAAGGGGGTGTATAATATGTTTTACTAGCTTACTAGCGGTCCTTTTCCTTTTAATATTCTTTAGTAAAGTGATTAGAAGACTAGTAGCTGCTCTTACTGTATATAAAGTAGTGCTTAGTGCTTAGCCTAGGGCTTTACCTATGATAGCTTCCTTTACTATAGGGGAATAATTGCTATCCGTACTAATAATTAGTGAATATAGCCTCTAGAGGGTCTCCTTATTAGTACTAAAGGTATTAGGAGGACTTCTTATTTAATTCTATAATAGTAATTACCTTATAGAGGTCTTTAGTAAGACTCTTAAAGCCTGCGGAGTATATGTATTTTACTATCTAATATTTAGGCACACTAGCTATAGTATTTAAGGCCTGCTTATAGAGTTTAGTATTTACTGTTTTAGTAGGGTATAGGCCTCTATGGATTTTCTTAAGGGTTAATAATATAATCTTAAGGTAATTAAGCTTACTTTTATTAGGGTTTCTCTTAATTATGCTCTTTAGTGTTATACTACTTTATTTATAGTAATAGAATTGCTAGTTACTTTCTATCTTAAAGTGTTAATAAATATAAGTAATTATCTCTTTATAGGAATAGTTATTCCTAAAGAGGTAATTAAGGTAGTATTGCTTAGTATTACCTATTAATATAATAGGGAAAGCCTTCTAATAATGTATTTAAGGAAGGTTAATTCTATTACACTTGTTTTTAAAGAGCGTAATCTTTAGTGTTAAGAAGTTATATAGCTTTTTACTATAGTAGTTACTATCCTTATATATCTTTATAAGCTCTAAGATCTTCTTTGTAATCTAATCTTTAGAGGGGAATTACTATAAAGGCATAATTTGTTATAAATAATAGTCTACTAGTTATTCTTAATAATAATTGTCTGGATAGAGCTGTTAATATGATGGGGATTATTATGGGGGTTCTTGTAAGGGTTTAAGTAATCTCTAGGGTTAGGGAAGGTTAATTTCTGGGGTAGGTTGTTAGGGCTATTAATGTTAAGGCTCTAGGGGTTTGGAAGATTATAGTTATTCTTATAATCTTTCCTATAACTAAAGGGGTATTAAGGTTTAATAAAGCACTTTCTTAAGTAATACTAGGATTAAATATCCTAGGCCTTACCTGATAAGGACGCCGTGATCTTGTAAAGAATTACGTAATTCTCTAATAATATCCTTAGATGCCCTTTTAAAGGTGTCTTTAAACTAGCCTTTAAAGTCTTCTTAGAATGATTCCTATAGGTTATTATCTCTTTATCCTTAATGCTTACTAAGGTTAATGAATCTTATAATCTAGTTATTAAGCTTAAGCTACGTAGTAGTCTCTGGATCTAGCTTAATAGATTCTTTTTAGTTATATAAGAATTTATAAGTAAGCTATTAAAGGCGTAGGGGTAATTTATGCCTTTAAGGTCTCTTAGGGGTGATAATTAGAGCCTTGCTATTACTAGTAGCCTTTGCTCTTATAAAGAGTCTAGATTCCTCTGCTATCTTTAACTATAAAAGGAATGTTACTAATTTGTTGTTTTTGCTACTAATTAAGCTCCTGTGTTTGCCTGTTGCTATTACAAGGTTTTTCTTTCGTATTTTAGGAGCGTTATTGCTTTAATGAAATTAGAAGATTATAAAAATAGGAAAAATGGAAGAAAAAGCAGCGGAAGTAGTAAAAGTAGTAATAAGAATAAAGCAATAAGAATAAATTACTAGAGATAAAGAAAGTAATAGAAGTTCTAAAAGTAACTAGAAAATAATAGGAAAAGTAATAAGGGAATAATAGGAATTACTACTTCCTATTTTTTATAAAAAGGAGGGAAGGAGGTAATCTCTCTCTCTTGCTAATAAGCATAGGGCAAATAGCACTAATAATAAAGGGGGCAAAAAATAAGCTATAGATACTTATATAGATAGATTAAAGGTCTGTTAGATAAAGGGAATATTTATAGAGAAGTTATATATATATTAGCTAGCTTAGCTAAGGTTGTTTAATGTTAGGTTTGAAATAAATGCCTTGCGGCAATAGATTTGGTTAGTTAGTTAGTTTTCTTGTAATAGATAATAAAATCAATAATTAATAATAATATTCTAGATAGATATAACAAAGTTATATCCCTAAGCCTAAGGGTTAATAGATTAATTCCTTAGAAGCCTAATAAGCCTATAACTAGGATTCTAGTCTCTTCCTTTAGCACACTTATATAGTTATACCTCTCTACTATAATAACCGTTACGGCATAATAAGGGGTAGTAGTAGTAGCATCTGCAGAAATATCTCTTCTTATAATACCTAGCTTATCTATGGTTGTGAAATTAACCACTAATTAGTATTAGATTCACTAAGGTCCTACGTAGGTAATAAATCCCGTATAAATTCGAAGTTAATAATAGTTAGTTAGCTAGCTAGGAAAGAGGGAGAAGAGAGGGAAAGTCTAGATACTAGAAAAGTGGGCGAAATCCGTATGTAGGGCATAAAAGGGGGTGGCGAATTAATGCAGCCAATCATATCGCGTGCATCACGCCGGACCCACAATTGGTCCGGTCTTTGGCCACGATTGAACCGATGAAGATCCGAAGGAATCAACAGGTCCGCTTTCCCTAATAGTAGTAATAATAATAATAACACGGCCATCTAACGTCCGCGTGCATCGCCTACGTTAATACCCTCTGCACAACAATTTGACTATCCGTGACTACATAAAGGGAGGTCGTCTCGCCTCTCCCCCGTGTCGGTGGAGACAAGTCGCACAGCGTAAGCCATTGGACTCAATCAGGACTTGAAGGATATCGCAGATTAGATATAATATCTAAATACTTATTTACGCCAAAGAATATACCTTTTCTTAATATAGTACCATTGGACAGTTGATATCATAAAGCAGAGTCGCCCGCGTTGTAAGCTTTCGCGATTGCTATCTTTTGATCTTATCAAGTATTCTATATTCTAATTCTAGGTACTAGTAACGTGCCATTCACATTCATCCGCGCGTCCTTTCACCCCGAGACGACTGTGGATATCTCATCCCTGCCCAAGTCCTTATTATCGGGATGCTCATAGTTGAGAGCCATCCACCATCCTGAGAGTGGCTGAACCGTAGTGCGGTCTGCGGAAAGACTCATACCGACCGATCCCACGAGCATGGTCGTAGTGATGATTGTTGGAAACCGCACGTCATGTAGCTTGATTGGTACCGTGATCACGCCGCTGGGTATCGAGGACGGCGAGATGAATGGGTAGGTGACGCCGTCGAGTACAAGGCGCTTCCTCTCGATAGAGGGCCTCAGAGGCGCCATGTAGTCGCCCTCTGCCTCTTTGGCATAACGAAATGGATCATATGGGCGTCGATCACTGCACAATAGAGACTCGAGCTCAGAGTCCGAGATCTCGTGAATCCTCTTACCGTCCTGGTCCCAGAAAGTTCCTCTTACCGTCCTGGTCCCAGAAAGTAAAGGCGGTGATCCAGCCTGACAAGGTTTCGTTGCCACGGCCTGAACCCGCTTGGCCTTCCTCTTGGACGACGTGCAGCCAGAACTGCTTGACTTGCTCGGACTCGGGTTCGTCAAAGGTCAGGAGCATGGTTTTGAGAACCGGGCGAAGCCGATCTGCCCACTGCGCCGGCTCTGACCCGTAGTGGGCAAGCTTGGCAAGCCGATGCAGGATTTCCTCCCAATCTTGACGATCTCCAAGAAGCGTAACAGAAGGCAGTCCGCACCCAGATCCCACAACATACTCAAAGTATCGTTTGAGCGTGCCCATCATGGTAAGCGACGCCACCTATCTATCAATATCGGTTGACGTGGAAAACGCCGGGAGCATCCACCCTCTCAAGGTTTCGTCAACGACATTTCGATGAATCAACGAGACGAAGCCGTCAGTAATCTCGCTAGTCTTGATATTCGCGAACGAAAGCTGCTCAAAACCTAGAAAGAGCTCTTTCTGCCCATCGTGAGCTACAAACAAGTGTCGCAGGTCCTCGGCGTGGCCATTGACGTAGTTGCTAAACTGTAGCAGAATCGCCAGCCAGACATCGTCGGGGCGGATGACGAGGTGCAGATCTTGGTTCAAGGCACGGATGAGGCCGCTAACGAAACCGTTTTCGTAGGGGATTATGTACGGCTGCTTGTTTCTATGCTCATCGAACGACGATCGCAGCACGTCGATTCGGGGTCCTGGCTGCTGTTGCGGGGCTTGGATTGATGATGGAGAGTTCAATTCATTTTTCGGATGTTTGAAATCGGCGCATTTCTGGGCGGAAACATCGAAAAGGGGTCCTGAACATTTTATCGAGCTTAGGGTCCTGTCTGTGGGTGTTCCAACGACCTGGGGGGATGGTCGCGTGGTAACAGGCATCGTTCGTGAAATGGAAACAGAGACGTGTCAAATTGGATCTTTTGCAGAGAGAAAGGACCGGTGAGCAAGAGAAGAGATGCATGGGCCTTCTGATTCAATAAAGGAGACTCTAATCCGGATGACGCTGCTGATTTCGAGCATGATTGTCTGCTTGTCTGACTCACTCCAGTACAAGTGATGGTATACGGACTATAAGTGATGGTACTGCAATTTATATCGTATTGTGGGGAATCTCATGCGCATACGTACATGTATGTAGAAATTTGTATTCAAGGCGGCGACTATTACTAGATGCCATTCTTCAGGCACCAAGATTGGTGGCGATTCATGAATAAGACCCTTCGCATGCCACTGTGGGTAGCAGTGCAGACAGCCTTCTCGTTGCAGGATCTTTGAAGGGCGAAAAAATTGGCTTTTTTTTTTTTTTTAATGCCCCACGACACAACAAGCTCTCAGGCGGCTGCCTCATTGTCCAACAGCACAAGACTGGCTGGCTCACTGTAACGAATGGGGAGGGTTCGCCGTCCCACCTATGCTGATGGCATGCACGTTGACGGGTCATGTGTTAATATTATCACAAGCATCATTTTCATAATACCCCATCAACTTTTGGTCAGCCAGCTTTCAGAGGCCTCGCACCCTGAGTACTCCGTAATGTACGATGTGGCTCGACCACCCCACAAGCGTTTACCGTGATCGTATCCTATTGGCTGCCGCCTGCTATCCATCATCTTTCACTTCACGCGCGACGCGTGCGAGCTCTAGGACTCAGCATTTTCAGCTTCGTCGTCGTTGACAAACGTGGCTACAGGCTCCTCATCGCCACAATTGCAGCCTCCTCAAGCTTCCCCGGCTTTCAGTCGATACCTTGCCCCTCCAGAATCCCGTCCGAATCCGCCTTTGAGTCAAAAAACATTCCGCCATGGCTCCCGCGCAAGCTGCAGACCCTGAGGTTGACGGTAAGCTCCCGCCCGCGCGCCAACGAGCTTGCTTCGACAAGTAGCAATAGGTCGTCTGCCACTTACTAACTTGTGCTGTTTTAGTCGAGATGACTCATGAGGAGGATGATGATCAGGTCGAGCGTCTCATCAACGAAGGTACGAGTCCTCATTCAGCCTTGGTTGTCGCACGATAGATAATGCTAATCCCATTTGAAGAATACAAGACGTGGAAGAAGAACAGTCCTTTTCTTTATGATATGATTCTAGGGTATGCGGCTTGTGCAAAGGCTTGTTTCCTCTCCATTATTTGGTCTAACAAACACTAGAACGGCTTTGGCATGGCCCACCCTCACGGTCCAGTGGTTTCCCGATGTCAAGGAACCCGAGGGCAAAAACTATCATATGCACCGACTGCTGCTCGGCACCCACACATCTGACGAGAGCACAAATTTCTTGCAAATTGCGGATGTTCAGATCCCCAAGGCAGTGGCCCCCAATCCCGACAACTACGACGAAGAACGAGGCGAGATTGGCGGTTACGGTAGCTCGGGCGACGTTGCTGCCATCAAGTGTGAGATTGTCCAGAAGATTGAGCATCCCGGCGAGGTGAACAAGGCTCGCTATCAACCCCAAAACCCAGACATCATTGCCACGCTTTGCGTAGACGGCAAAATTCTCATATTTGACCGCACCAAGCACCCTCTTCAGCCTGCTTCGCTCGGCAAGGTGAATGCCCAGATTGAATTGGTAGGACACAAGTCGGAGGGCTTTGGTCTCAACTGGAGTCCTCACGAGGCCGGATGCCTGGCTTCTGGAAGCGAAGACAAGACGATGTGCTTGTGGTACGTACAAGACTTTTCAAAATGTGCTCCGACGTGCCATGAGACGGATGCTGACACTGCATTAGGGACCTCAAGAAGCTGGAAGCCGACACCAGAATCCTCAAGCCGTGGCGTCGATATTCTCATCACACTCAAGTGGTCAACGATGTTCAATATCATCCCATCTCCAAGAACTTCATCGGTTCCGTATCCGACGATCAGACGCTGCAAATTTTAGACATCAGACAAGAAAGCACGTCGGCTGCTGCACTGGTCGCCAAGCGTGGCCATCTCGATGCCATCAACGCACTTGCATTCAACCCCAAGTCAGAAGTCTTGATTGCTACGGCGTCTGCCGACAAGACTGTCGGTATTTGGGATTTGAGAAATGTCAAGGAGAAACTTCACACGCTCGAGGGACATAACGACGCCGTAACTTCTCTTTCTTGGCACCCAACTGAAGCTGGAATACTTGGCAGTGGTAGTTATGATAGAAGAATCATTTTCTGGGATCTGTCTCGTGTGGGCGAGGAGCAGCTGCCCGACGACCAAGACGATGGACCGCCGGAACTGTACGTCATTCTGCAAAGTCTTGCAACTTGGATATTGAAACTAATTGTGAAATGCGCAGGCTCTTTATGCACGGTGGCCACACCAACCACCTGGCCGACTTTAGCTGGAACCCCAACGAGCCTTGGCTGATTGCTAGTGCTGCTGAAGACAATCTATTGCAGATTTGGAAGGTGGCCGAGTCGATTGTTGGCAGGGATGATGGCGAGCTGCCCGTTGATGAGCTTGACCGATAGGTAAGGTGGAAGTTCGTGGAAGGCAAGAATGGTCGGTCTTCATAGGATGGGGGGGACGAGAAAAATGATGACAGAGAGGCTACTACTGGTCAGGCGGACATGATATGACAACAATGAACTTGAGCAAGGGAAAGGAGTCCTCGGAGTAGAAAACGTTTTGACTTTTTTTTTTTTTTTGTTCACTTTGCGTCGCTGTTTGTACACTTACAGAATTCCGATACTTTAACGACGAGCCTTTAGGACATGCATGCTACCTACCTTGGCAGGTGGCCAACAGGTGGCCAACGGGTGGCCAACAGTTCTTGGCGGGCTACAAGACCGTGTGTTTCCCAGCTGGCAGAGTGTGTGATTCGGTCCGGCCGGTGTGTTGTCACTGTCACACAGACGAGACAATGGTGAGCAACAAGTGAATCCATCCGACCACTGGCTCCTACTGAGCATGAGTATAGGAAAAGGACAAAAAACAGCAAGCAAGTACGTATCGCGTCTTTGCCATCTAACACAACCTCTCGCCAAGTCCAGCCCTTGAATCCAACATGGCATTTCCCTTCGACCCAAATGCAATCAAACGAAACCTCCGCGCCCAGGGCTTCAACTCGCAACAGGCCGCCATATTCACGCACCTCGCCCTAGACAAGCTCCGCGAGCTGTACAACCAGACCAACCAGCCCGTAACGCTCAAGCGCATTGCCGAAGCCATCAAACAATATGCCACCGAGGAGGTTGAACGCGAAAAGGGCGTCCGACCCGAGGTCCGAAAACAAGGCATCTCCATCATCGATGACATGGAAGCAAACCTACAGCTCCTCAACAACATACCCCGGATAGATACGCACATCGTGCTGGATGAGCACGACGGCAAGCGAATCAAACGGTTCAAATTCGACGACGACGGTCTGGAACAGTATTTCGGAAAGGAAGATCCATATCATCCACCAAGAGACTCTGCAGCCCTCAGCCTCAAGCACCACAGTCGCGATCTCATCACCGCGTTATGTGCCCGGACCGAAATAGCCGTCGAGCTGGGCAAACAGCTTCGTCCCGAAGACCTCGTCACTCTGTACGCCACAAGCAGAATGTTTCACGACGCAATCAACGAGCACCTACTCTCCAGTATGAGGATGTGGATCGCGCACAGAGCCCCCGAGGCAGGCCGCATCTTCAAATACAAGCTCTACCGTCGCCATCTGATCCCCGACCCGGCCGGCCGCACATGGGGCGTGCAATACGAAGGCACAAGCACGGAGCAAGACAACCCGCACCTCATGCGACAGATTCGCACAGTCCCAGGCCTGCGATACCTCCAGCTCGTCCTGGGACGAGACAGGTGTTGCCGACAGATCGTGGCCATCATGGCGCGCAACGGGTTTCTCATGCCAACGTCCATGCATCGCACCCTCTTGCGGCTCTGGCTGCTCATGGACGTTCCCACCACGGGACAAAGACAAGCACTATTACGGAACACGGACCTGTGGACAGACCAGGACCTTTACAACGCGCAAATGCTGTTCCTCAAGCTGTCCATGATGTTCAACGACCCCATCTACGGGCCCCTCTCCAACGAGCTCGTCCACGTGGCACTCGGCCAAAAGGGGCTCTACCCGCTGTGGCAGCTCCTCTTGCAGAAGAAGTTCACGACCCTCCCCGAACTGCTCGAATGGAAGGTCCGCTACAACTACGAGCCACCAGAGCAGCTATGCGGCGGAGGAACATCCAACCGGTCCACGGTCTACGGCGTGCCCATCCACGAAGTCGGCACAGGACACTTGGAGGGCTGGGGCCTAGGAGACATCCACCTCCAGCGCCCAGATGAGCTCGTCCCCGTGGAGGCCATTGCGCGTGGTCTCGAGCTCGACAACCACCTCGTCTACATGATGCTATGGGGCTACATCGACTTCGAAACCGGCGAAAACATTGTCCCCACAGAACAAGACATGTATATATCCGACGAGGAAACCACGCTCTCGCACATGGACACCACGGGCCATTGGAAGAAAAAGCACGCCCTGAAGAAGCGCTTCATGGACTTGTCCCCCCTTCAGCAACAGCAAATCATGGACGAGGACGAGGACGATCGCCTCAGAGCACTAGCTTGGACGGGAGACACAACCGAGCACGTCGTGTCCGAGCAAGATGAGCAGGCCGCATATTCGCTCGACGACGAGATCAAGCGAGGATACATTGTGCGTCCGAGAAACAGTGGTAAGACCCCCGCTGCCGCTGTTCCCGCCAAGGACGACACCCACGGCTGGGAGGACTTTGTCAATGCCGCCTTGACCACAGTCCCAGCGGACCTGACCGAGGAGCAGGCCCTCCGCGCACAAGCCCATGAGAACTACCACAACGACGAGATCTACAACGACTTGGACTGGGCCGCCTGGCTGGCTGAGCACGAAGCTCACGGGGCCGCTGGTGCTGAGTCCCCCTGCTCAGACGACGAAGACGGGGCTGAGGATGAAAGCGAGGATGCAGCCGACGAAGAGGACGAAGAGGACGAAGAGGACGAAGAGGACGAAGAGGACGATGAGGACGATGAAGAGACGATTATTCTGGACGACCCGCAATCAGCGTATGAAGAGGACAGCAACGGCGAATGTGATGACGAGGGGGAGGATGGAGATGGAGATGGCCACACGAGCTCCCTGCTGGTCGACATGAGCGAGTACTTTGCCCAGGACACAGATGCCCCCATGGGCGAGCAGGTCCGCAGACTGCTGGAGAAGCATGCCCCCGAGCTGGTTCCACGAGAATCAACTCTCTGATACAAGTCTATTATTAACAAAACAAAAAAAAAAGCAGATGAAAAGAAAAACTGCTTCACAACACGCTGTAGAGATTGAAGAGCTCATCGAGCATCGACGATTGTTCTCCAACGGAGCTCCTACTTGATAAAAAAAGAACAAGACCACGTACAATGCACCTTTACTTCGCAAGCCAGCAAAGTCAGTCGAAATGACATGACTTTCTCGAAGAAATCAAAAGCGAGAACCTCTTGGTTCCCCTCCCACGGGCGAAGGCTGCCTGCCCGACTCTCGCCCCGAATACACGCCATGTGGTACGGATATCCACCCGCGCCAACTTGATTAATCCTTTTTGTTTAGAAAAAAAAACTGAAACATATGAAAGAAGAAGGGGAAAAAATCAACAAAAGACGTCCAGATGGCTTAATGTAGATAAATAAGAAAAAAAAAGACATGGCGAGACGACCTGCGGGACCGCAGAATACCAGGACAGATGGACCAAGAGCAATCAGGTAGAGAACATAGTCGAGGCCGCGGATGCATTTCAAGGAAATTAAGACAAGGTCTAGATCACTAGATCCCCATAATGGACAAATATATGCAGACATGGAGTGAAAACTGGAATATTTGAGTCACACGCCATGACCAAAGGTATACGTACCCTCACACTCCCTTTCGCTATGCACCCATCCGGGACACTAAAGGCTTTTCCAGCAAATACCACAATCCGTCCCACAAGTCCAAGTCCGAGTCCAAATCCACTTCAAAACCCCGTCTTCCCCCTTGTCTTGCCATGTAGATGTCGGCCTTCCCTTTCGCTGTTGCGACGGACAGACATATAAAAACAGAATGAAGAAAGAATGAAAAAGAAAGCAGGAAGTGGAGGAAATGACAAGAAAAACCTTGTCCTAGCAAATCTTGCACCCGAGTCTCATCAACCCAGCGCAGGCGTGGTTTACTGCCTCATTTATTTGTCTTTCCGGCCTCTCGAATCCTTGGTACCACATCCCGCCTGAAATAGAAGTCCGACACTCCGTCCTGGTCCTGCACAATTTAACAAAGAACAGAAGAAAACAAAAAGCCAATACACACCTTTACCTCCCGATCCCTTCGAAATAGCAACCCAAGGTCTGCTTAAGTATGTTTTTGTTGTGTTAAGGTCAATGGCTCTCTATGTTCGTCATTCCAAGATCGTTCTTATTTTTCTTTGTTGAGCAAGGGAGGGGGGGGGGTGGGGGGAATCAACATGAGTGGATGCGAAACCGTCAGGTGAAATTGACAATCTAAGAAAAGCCCTTGTACAAGCAACCGGTCCCTGAATTACAGTCGTAAATGCTTGTTTGCCTTAAGCAGGTGACTTGCTTGGAGGCGCACCGCCGCCATTCTGGCGAGGGTCGTTGCCACTAACGCTGAGTCCACCAATGCCCGATGAGAGGAACGCGAATGGATCATTCTCGCCGTTGTTATTGTTGTTGTAGAAGTTGTTCGGAGGCGCTGATCCGGCGGAGACAGGGCCGTTGGAAGCTGACTGGAAAGCAGCTTCAGCAGCCCTGCTATCGAAAGGACCAGCCGAGTGAGAACCGGGAGTCGAAGCATAACTCTGGTTGTTCATGGAGCTGGGGTAAGCTCCGGCACCACCGCCGAGACCAGAAGGAAGGAAGTGGCTGGGAGGTCCACCAAAGTGCTGATTGTAACCTCCGGCGGATCCAAAAGAGTTGGTAGCGTGAAAGGGCCCAGATACCGGTCCGGGAGTGCCCGCCATGGATCCCTGGCTCATGCTATATTGAGAAGCATTATCCATAGGGGAAGGATAGCCCGAGTCTGCAACAACGGCAGCACCAGCTCGGCTAGCTCCGCAGCGAAGGCAGCACACATTCTTGGCAAAATTGTGATAACCACAAACCTCGTTGCCACATTTCCAATCGCCAGCACGGAAAGGAACGACACCACCTCCTCCCATGCGACCACCTCCATGACCCATGGGTCCGTGATGTCCACCATGGGGAGGAGGTGGCATAATGGCCGGGGGCCCGTAACCGCCGCCGCCGCCGCCGTAGCCACCACCATAGCCTCCAGAGACATCGGCACCTGGGCCGGAGCCGGCAGCCGGGAACGAGCATCGGAAACAAGCAGTTCGGCGCTGGAAGTTAGAGAAGCCGCACGAAGGGCATGTCCAGTCGCCAGGCCTGGGCCGGTTCTTGCTGGGGGGGAATGGAGTAAGGATATCTTGAGCCCGGTCCAGAACGCGGCTGGAAGACGGCGAAACCTCGATGGCCTTTTCATTGAGAGCACGACCATTCATGCACAGGCTCTCGGCAGCCTGCGTAGAGACGTGGTAAGTAAAAAGCTTTTTAACCCATCATGTCGAACCAATGTGATTGTTGAGAGAGAATTCCATGCAGGTAACTAACCTCTTCATGAGAAGAAAACACAGCAAAGCCAGTGCCGGTGGGTTTATGCTGCTCTGGGGTACGTAGAGTCCAGAAAGCAATGGGACGTCCACCAAATTGAGTGAACCAGCTCTCCAGCTCGGATTGAGTTGTATCGTGAGGCAGACCAGACATGTGGAGAACCTTGCTTCTCTCGGATAAGAAGGCTCGAACGTCTGCTCTAGCATCCATTGGCCGAGTCAGAACATCGGGATGCTCCTGAGAAGGTTGTGATTTGCGGATCAATCCTCGCAGAACACGAGCAAGGGTTATGGCCTCTTCCATGGCACGTCGGGGCGAAGCAGGAGCCAAGGCCTGCAGATGAAAAGGCAAATTGTGCTTGATCGGGGCGCTCGACTGAACTGGTTCGACCTCGAGAGCGGCACAAATGTTGGAGAGCATCGAGGGGCCAAAGGGAAGGCTCTCGGGGTGATGCTGTTGCCATCGCTGATATTCTGTTCTGAGATCGAATGTGCGAGAGTGCTGCAGGTAAGGGGGGAGGACGACGGCTTTGTCGCGGGCTTCTCGGGGAAGCTGCACACGAAGATCCCAGGCATCAAGGGTAACAAAAACGAAATCAAGATTCTTGGAAGTCAGGTACTCGGTAGCAAACGTATCGAATCGAGAGATAGCGTCTCTAAAGGTACCCGCGTTTCGAACATGCTCCCAAGTCAGCGTCGTTAGGCTCGCTGCACACGCCAATAGTGTCAGAAATCTTCTTCCATCGTTTCAATTCCATAGCGTTGTACGGATGGCACGGGTCAAATGTGACTCGGAACAAGACACGCAACTCTGTTGGGGGCATATTGGGAACGGTGTTCTGTCTCGCCCAATCAAGATGCGTTTTGAGCCGGAAGTCGCTTTACTCACTGCAAAGGGGCGTGATGGGGGTATTCACAGGCTTGACAAGGACGCTCTCGTGGGTCATCTTACGATGGAAAAAGCCGCCGTCAGCAACACTCAGACAAGTAGACGCGTGAACGAAGCGCCTTGATGAACAGCTTAGCGGCTACAAGGATGTGGGGGTTGCATTCTTACCTCCTCGAGCGAATTGGCATCCAGGAGAATCCAGCCGAGCTCAATGACTTCAGCAGAGTCCTTGGTCACGTAGACACCGTGCTCATCGCATGTCGTAGCAACATGTATTACAACATAACGATCGACATTGAGCTGGGAGGGCTGCTGAGAAGACATGATGGCGGATTTGGCGGATGGTGCGGGCTCAATGAGCAATGCACGAGATGGAACTGGCGTACGCGGCAGCAGTGTCGGGACAATCTGCTCGGTCGTCGACTTCTAGAAAGAAGGTCGAGAGAAAGAAGAGAGAGGACGGAGATGCAGCCTGTGACCCAGCCGGCTCTCCAAAGGTATGACGGTGACGGGACTGGATGGTGTTGGGATGACAAAAGCCAACCGAAAGCTTCAGGAGGTTTTTACCGAGCAAAAAGAGCCGCAGACCGACTGGAGAATTGAACGGGCCGACGACAGTGGGCAGATGGAGAGAGGGGCGCTTTTTAAAAAAAAACCGGACAGCGAGTGAGGCCCGGGCTCGAGGAGGGACCAAAGTCACAGACAGACAAGACGAACAAACAACAACAAAACAAAACAATGGCACGCCTGGACGGACAAAGTGCACATAGCACACTCTCGCAGCCAAGCCGGACGATTGCGATGGTTGTTCAGGATCGAGACAGAGGTTCTGTCTGCGTGGGAAGAATTGGCTGGGGGGGCGGCGTTGTTCGGCGGTGTTGTTGGGCCACGCGGGAAGGACAGGCCACGCAGCCTTCAGACAGTTGGAAGCACTCGGCGGGGAGCCGGGGGATTGATTCCAGTGACAGTGCACCTGTTACAGTGCACTTGTTACAGTGCACTTGTTACTGGGGCGGCAGAGGCCTCCTTTAACCGCTGCGATGCATCTTGGTTCTTGACAAGTCGTTTCCCATGCACTGCCCAGGACGTAATCCGTATGTACAGTGTGTATGTACTCGGTACCTGAGGCAGGATTAATGCTTCCAAAGCCAGGTGCGTTTCAACCCTTCGGCGAGCACATGTGATGATATGTGTGCTCTTTCTGTCAAACTCCCTGGCGCTAATAGTTTCTGGTGCCAACCGGTGCCTGAGAGATTGGCCCTCAACCACGATCCAAGAGGTATAGTGATGTACAACAGGCTTCGCAAGCGAATATGTGGCTACTAATATGATCCTAGCAGTAATGGCTCAGTTAGATAGAGCTGGAGTAGGAACCGGAGTAGTATTCGGGTGTAGCCCACTGCGCCCAGGGGGATTATAGATGCCGAAAGGATTGGCACCGTTGAGCTTGCTTGCAATGCTAAGTAGTATTAAGGAATGCACAATCCGAAGCTGAGCAAGAGGATGCTTATGAGGCTCTCCCGGACTTTAAACAGTACTGGCAAAACATGCTCGTGCTTGGGAGGGACACGCTGGCGCACAGCACGTATTTCCTGGGGTTTTCGTCTCGTCAAATCACTGAGCTTTGCCATTTGGCCCGCGTGGTTTTCGAACTTGGTACGCTCAATGCACGATCCGTCTCAAAAAGCGCAGCACAGCTTGAAAATTCCCGGGTAGTAGCATCCTTTGACAGGGATCAAAACTGAAGGTGTTGCGGCGACGCGAAGCAAATGTCGAGCTGTGATGACACCCATTCTGCCTACCATTGGAGTTCTGCCAGAATCCATCCTTGCGGCTCAATCAATAAGACAACAAGTCCTGCAGTTGGTCTCCGGTGAACAACGCCGCGCCACGCCGCACACTTTTTCTGGTTGGAGGCATCCGATAAGGCATCCGATAACCAAAAGAAGTGGGGCGTGGCATGATTAGCCCTTCGAGGAAGGAGGCGCATCATCCCCACCCACGCGCGCGCTTTGTTGCCGGGATTCAAAACCTGTTCATTTCCTTTTAAAGTGCTTCAGGAAGAGCGATTGGATGCAATTACTTCGCGATAACATACATATGTCAATCGCTCCCTCAAAAAAAAAGGAGCAATGGCTGTACTCAGCCACTCTGCTTCTCGATTCTGCCAGGACCCATATCACCCAACCTCAACACCGTCCAGTACTCGAAGGAGGTTGGTCATTCACAGGAGCTGCATAGCAATATTGCTCAAGGACAAGCAGAAAGCAAGCAAGGCATGTCATGCTGCCAGCGAGCCAACTGTGCCTCGTACGACGACTACGCTCCATGTTCGCCTGGTAAATCAGCATCTGGGTACTGTGCATACGCTTGGTACTCCGTAGAGCACAGAAATATCACAACGCCATGCATTGTGGTATCTCTTGCGTAACCTCCTCATTTGACCATCACCCAAAGATGTTGCCTCGCGCTTCGTCGCGCATCCTGTAAGGCGTTCTTTTGTCCTAGTCATGCGGGTCCAGGCAGTTCTGACTGCTCCAGAGACCCGGGAGAGCGCAGAAATATCGGTACGGAAGGGGGTTCTATTTTAGGAACGTCCGAGGTTGTAACTTGGTGGTGAATGACCGAGGGTGAATGACCCAGGGTGAATGGGAAAAACATGGTTCCTAAAAAATGTGAGCCATGACTGCCACGCACCGTCAAGTACACCGATGTCCAGGATTGCAGGTAATTGACTTTTGACACGAGTTCAATGCTGTAATTCGTCAGTCGCGGGCTGTCTTAGTCTTTCAACAACTGGCAACGGCTGGGTATGATGGTTTCCCAGCTAGTGCACGTGCAGTTACGTCATCCATCATCATCCATCATCATCCACCATCCATTTCTGACTTGTTTGCCTTGCTTTCGTGACCCAGGCGAGGTCTCGGCCTCAACCATTTCATACTGCTCCTGTGATGATTTAAATGTAGGGCTTGCTGCCTGGCTCCATCCCTAGACCAGATATAACTCGATGCGCCAGCACCACTGCCGCTGCCGAACATCATTCCCTACCCTCGCACCAACGCGTCGCACTCGATTTTTATTCCCTAGTCACAGCTACAGTCACAGCTACAGTCACAAAAGCTGCGCGCCAAGTCTGTCAACTTTGACACTCCCTATCCCTGAACAACGCTTTCCTTGCATCGTCCAAGGCCTGCTCTGCTTACGGTAACATTTCGCATCGTCAATATGGGTGCTGCATCGGCCATTCTCATTGTCATCATCACCATATTCTGTGAGTTTTTCTCCTCAAGGTCCTCAAACAACGCCTTGTTTGCTGACTTGAATAATAGTCCCTCCGCTGGGAGTATGGGCAGTCGCCGGATGTGGCGTCGGTAAATATTCGCTCCAACCCTACCCGCCGTCTACAATGTCGCTGACGAGGAATAGACTTGTTGATCAACATCTGCTTGACTATTCTGGGCTATATTCCAGGTCACATACACGCCTTCTACCTCGAGTACATTTACTATGATCGCCGTGAAGAGGCGCATCATGGTCGCTTCCCCACAAGCCGCGCGCCCGGGGTCTATTCCGACAATGTGCAGACTGGTGGCCAGGGTTACGGCACCATTGTGCACCCGACTCACTGAAGAATCATAGGTTGGTGAATGCCAAATCGTTTCGACGATGACGACATGGTAGCAAGGTCTGACCGTGGCGGACGTTGTTTTGGGGAACGCGACATCTGAGCAACAAGACATGAAACTCGTCAAGCGTTGAACCCTAACATGCAATACCATAATACCATTATGCTTCCAACAGCCTCAACCCTCAATCTCAATCCGTAGCATAGGCGTACAACTGGGAAATGATATTCTTGTCTATATAAGTGTTATGAGAGTCCGCAAACCGCCTTCGCACACTTCAAGGGACGTGATGGGTGTGTCAGTGTCTTAGGCCAGTTGCCCAAGTACGAAAAACCACCAGCCAAAGGGAGCCAGCGCGAGTGAGATGAGAAACATCATCGTCGAAGATAGTGCTGCAACACCGAAGGGTGAGGCATCGAGGCCTCTTCGGCACACGACAATGTTTTGCCTCTTCTAGACTCGATGAGTGATGACCAGACCACTGTGCTCTGCGAAGCAGGTTGCCAGCCCATCATCGTGTGAACCAACTGGGCGGTGGGAGTCGCAAATCATAAAGTAGTCAGCATTGGGTTGGGATGAATCGGGACGCAACATCTGGATCAGGCCGGCCACATCACGTCGAACCAGACTGACGGAGCGAGACGTGGTAACATCTGTACAATCGTGGACAAGCCAACGGTTACCGAGCCAGAAAAAAAACCCAACGCTAGAGACCCCCGAAGAGTCCCTTCCCCATCATGTGCGAACTGGATGGAAAATAAAGTCCCACGACTCACGAGTATGTTCCACGTCGACAAGTGGCATCCCTGGGTGGACGAGACGATGTGCGAACAACGCAGCAAGGGTCAACTGGTCCATTTTTCGATGCCTTCCTCGGATCATGGTGATGGCTGACTCTTTTGTTTGCTTACTAAGCATAGTCAGGTCTCAGGTCTTGGGCATGGTCAGGTGAGGTCTGGCGTGTCCCTCGGCTGACTGCCAAACGAAGTAGCGGGGAAGGAACGCAACAACCACTTCGGCGCTCTCATGAGTGGACAACATCGCACACTGACGTGCAAATGGCCGGCGAAGAATCGGCGCATTACTCTCCCGGTCTCCTCAAGCACACGCACGCGATTACTCGTCAACTCTTTTTCTCTTTTTGCCTGGTTTCGGCACGGGAAAGTGGCAAAAGAACTCACTTTGGGCCGTGAAATCCGTCAACCCGTCGATGACCCCGGCCAGGAGCACTGTTTTGGACGATACGGCTCGGAGCCGATAGTGTGGCCTCCTTTTTTTTTTTTTTTTTTTTTTTTCAAATCACTCGGACAATTGATGCAGCGGTAGAGCGATACGGGAGAGCCTCCATTAGTGAACTTTGATCACTGACTTAACATATCGTTGCAGCGACCCGGAACAATTTGGATCATGTCCAACAGCCACTTGCGCCCTCGATCGACAACACCGTCGACTCGTCGTACAACGACAATACCCATTTTCCTTTCGCATCCAACCAGCGTTGCGCCCTCGACGCCGAGGGCAAGCCATCCCGGTCAGTCGACGTCCGCATTGCGCGCAGTGCTCCAAGTCGATACGTCGTGGGTGCCGGGTCCGAAGCCGGTGGGCCAAGGATCGGTACGGCCCGTGGCCTTGGATTTGCGAGAAACGCGTCTCAAGGTGGAATCGGCATGCTGAGCACGATGGTGAGGGCGTACAATCGCAAGACGTCCACTGTGGATGTTCATCAAGATGCACATTTGCCTCCCGTCGAGGCGTTCAGTTTCAAGAATTTCATGGTCAACATGGAAGCACAGGCTGGCGAAGATAGCATCAACTCAGACCTGGACAGGATAGCAGAGATATGTGCCAGATCACGATATTCACTGAGCAACCAATATGAGGTTCATTGTGCCCCCCATGGGTCAGGAACATCTTTCCTCACATCTAGCCAGAGCCAGGAACCCCAGGGCCCGACATTACAAGCCGTCCTCTCGGATGACGAGCAGGATGTACGAAGTACAACAAGACGGAGGAGGCAGGTGGGCAGGAGAAATAGTAGAGCAATGGGTACCCTGGAGACAATCATGTCCTCGAGCCGCTCATCAGACGAGGAAAGGTCGAAGAAGACGTCGGCATCCGAAGTTTCCGCTGAAATTCGCGGGCGAGGAGCAGTAAGAAAAACGTCGGGGCAATCGTCACCGACATCGTCTTCTCTCAGCGAACGGGAGGCGTCGACCTCGCAAGATGGCGACCACCGACCACCAACTCCTCCGAGACGACCATCAGCCTCGCTGGCTCTGATTGATAACTCCGGACAGGGCGGCACACTCCTGGATACCTCGACGACTCGGGTTTCTTCAGCGTTGGTGAGCGAGCCTGCATTGCCCCAGGCGTCTAGTAGTCGATTGGAAACTCGATCTGCTTCGGAAAACGAGGCAAGCAAGACGAAGAGGCTGGAAGACAAAGCTTTGCCGGTCCCTCGGGCAGATGTGTTGGACGTACAGCTTGCTAGAGGATCAATTACGTCTGCACGTCAAAGCACTTTGGGTACAACGATCCTGTCGACGGTATCCGGCTGGCTACCGTGGGTGTCTTCATCGGGCCAGCCAAAATACAATGGCCATGCCGAGGGCAGCCTGAGGGAGTTGCTGCAAAACACGGAAAACAAAGGCAAGAGCACGGGATGGACTATGTGACGAGCAACTGGGACGGGCACCTGGAAATGGTCGGTTGGCAGTTTTCATAAATCTGGCGGACAAATTTGCGACTCTGGACGGAATTAGCGCGTGTTACTACGAGATCACGATTGAACAACTTGAACAAGATGTTGTCCTTGATGCAGACGCGAAGCTGATGGGCTACTTTGCACAACCGCAAGCAAGCAAGCAAGCAAGCGCACGGTTTCCAAGGCCGAGCTGCTCCGCATGTAGCATGGGCGGTGTTTAGTAAATAAGCGTCATTGCAAAAAACGAGCTCTTTGCTGAAAAAAAAGTTGAGCGTTGGATTTTTCAGAGCCCTGGAATGCGACAACTGCAGTTCATGGTCGAATGTTTTTGATGGGGAATGTTGGGCACAGACTGACTGACCGGGTCGCGCAACCCCCGGGCGCCAGCATGATTGACGTGCCTTTGATGGAGAAGCGGCAAGCGGAGAACCGAACAAGCATGTCGGCGATGGCATGTCGAAGCCCGCGTCTGTGCACCGTGGACCGGGGGATTGGTTCACGCGACTAGATCCTGTGGCAGCGAGACTGGCAATTCATGAGGAATCCAAATTGCAACGTCATACTATGTCCAGTGCTATCAATCCAATTTCATACAAATAAATAAAAAGAGCAACCAGAGAGCGAGAGATGCGTACATGCGCTGAGACATTAAAAAAAAGAAGAAGAAGAAGAAGAAGAAGAAAGCCAAGACTGGAATGCAAGTATCCACCCATCGCGCAGTCAGCCCAATCACTGCCAAGCCAAGGTCACCGGGGTCTCCACTCCGCGTGCCTCATTTCCGATCCCTTCGAAACCCCGCCACCGTACCGTTCGTTGCCCTCCTGCTTTCACTTTCCGCCCGCGTCTCCTCCCTTTTCGTTTGACCCCTTTTGCTATCGCGTGAGCATCATTTTGGCCTCGCCCTTTTTTTTTTTTTTTTTCCTCCGCGGGGTCGCGAGTTTACGCCCGGGTCAGAAAGGTGAAGAGATTCTACCAGTATTTAGGCGCGAAGCTGTTGTCAAAGGCAGCCTTCTGATGCGTCGCGGGTGCCTCCTCGGCTTCCCTGGCGGCGACGCCGCGGCCGCCGACGCGAGGAGCAGAGAGCTGGTCCCTGATGGGGGCGGGGGCGGCCATGGCAGCTGTGGCCAGGCAGGCGATGATGACGGAGACGGCGCGCATGTTGTTGTTGTGAGTGTGAGAGAGGCTGCGAGAATTCGGCGTGTTTTTTTTTTCCTTCGTGAGGTCAGTCCGTTTGACGAGTGACGGAACAAAAAGGCAGGTCTGGCGGGTTTGTATGTGTGTGTGTGAAAAGCTGGGGGGGATGGATGGACGGAGCGAGAAACAGGGTCCGTGTGCTTTTATGGGAAAAACAAGGTCTGCCTTGTTGATCCTACTTGTTTGGGGTGGAATGGGTGGTGATGCCGACGATCAGGGCCGGGGTGTTTTATAGCCCTTTTACAGTACGAATCACAGCACGCGATTTGCACGCCGGCTGGCGCCTGGCTGGGGTGTTGCCGATGGAGCGCTCTCAGGCATGCCGGCTGGAGTGTGAGAGCCTGTGTGACGCAGGTACGGGAGAGGGCGAGGGGGGAAAGAGCCAGAACAGCCGGCCCGTGGAGTCTGATGCTATACTTGGAAGCAATGGTTCAGTTGAGGTGAGACAGCGCCAGCCTCCAGGACAAGCCACGCCTAATTCCCCCCCCCCTTAATACTACTATTTATCCTTTCTACTGAGCCTTTCTACTTACGTAGCCTCTCTACTTAGCCTCTCTACTTAGCCTCTCTACTTAGCCTCTCTACTTAGCCTCTCTACTTAGCCTTTCTACTTAGCCTTTTCGTGCCCCCCCCCCCAATGTCCCCCCTGAATTATTTAACAGATCTACGGATTACTGTTGCGTGCTAGAATTGACAATTAGCCTGTCACCTTTGGATATGGCCTGTCAGTATTTCGTATTACCACAAGACCTCGGATGTGGCCAGCATGTGAGCTAGAACCCCCTATATTAATTAGATGATAAGCTCCGACCTGCAGCGACGGTGTAGTTGAATTTGACAACCTTCTCACTCATTTTCGTCATACATCTCCTATCGTACCATTATCCCTACCGGACAACTAAAATGAAGCTCTTCGTGGTCCTCATAGTGCCGGCCATGGCCACGGCCATGGCCCATGAGTCATAGTCATGCTAAAAAAAAGGCTATGATCATGAGACTGAACCGCATTATTCCCTCTTCACTGTGTTCTGCCGCGACACCGTCCTTGGCCACTGCAATGGAAGGACGTTCTATTCGGGTCTTATCTATTGCGTAAGATGACTGTGGCGAATATATATAGTTTCCCCGCCCTTTTCGTAGTCTTGATGCTAACTGCGCTCTACATACTGAAGAGGGTGTTCAAATTAGCATCCAAGAATGTACACGGATATAGAGACAAGAACAAGATTTGGAGGACCTTTTCGTGTCAAAGCCCTAACGAGTCCCCTTACTGCGTGAGGGAATAAGCCTGGCAGGTGAGATGGGATGTCCCGCGCCACGAGACACCATGACAATCCAGATAGATGATGCAGCCCACAACAAGATGTTTCTCCTCGTCCGTCATCTCAAGCCCGCATGTCGCCAAGGCGCGTCGGGCCCCGAGACCCATGTGCTGCTGCTCACTCGTGGTCCCGCGATTGCGATTGCGAGCTACATGGCTCTCAGTATCAAAAAGTCCGTGGCTCCATCGCGCAATGGCGGCCTTGTCTCACATAGTCTCGCCCTCTCCCGCGGCCCAGACCGGGACGCAAATGCACTACCGCACATCTGCTAGCCTTGTTGATTGATATCCGCAGTGTCCCCCGTCCGTAAAGTCAATCCCAGGCGATGAAAAAGCCATCTTGTACAACGTCATGACGAAATGAGGCCGTCTCGCGATGCCGCTCTGCCATCTGGACTGCTCCCGACTTTTTTGTGTCACGGCAGTTTGTACTCCCTGTGTGCGCCCGTATGCTGTGACGCGAAATATGCATGTGGCTATTTTTACGTGCAAAATTTCACACCATGGATGAGGCCGGCTGGGTTGATTGGTCAAATAACGTCGTGCTTCTCGCCCTCGCCCTCGCCCTCGCCCTCGCCCTCGCCCTGCTCCCTTGCCTTGGACGGACCGAACTAGCAGGTCAGGTTAAATTAACTAACAAGTGCTTAACGCGCAGCCATCTATCTGCCAGGGACGCACTATGCTTACACCATCCTCAGCCTGGCCTGTATACTCCGTACAGCAATGGTTTTCATTTTTCCTGCATGTCCGTCTCTCTTCCTGCCACTCACAGTTTGTTCCGCCCGCCCCTCCTTGATATCTTTTCTCTCGTACAAGTTAAACCTTATGCCCCTCCTTTCAAAAAGAAAAAAAAAGAAAAAAAAAAAAGTGAATAAGCGAGTCCATCCTCCATCACTTCTCTGACCTAACGCCTCTCATCAACATACACCCTCTTCGCTTCCAGCTCGCCATCATTGCCATCCTCCCCCGCGCGTTTCTTTTCCTGGTCGCGGGGCGTCTCCTTGGTCGCAGCTTTCCGGGCCTCCCGTTCCCGACGCTCATTTTCCTTCCGCAATGCCTTGGACTCAAACTCGTGCCAGTCACCGTCGATTCCTGCAAGTCTGTGTGAGTTCGGTTAGCATCACACGTCAAAGCCGTCCATCGCCCACCGCCCACTTCTCGGGCATGCAGATATGTAGCCATCAGATATGTAGCCATCGACTTACTCTATTGCCTGTCTCGGTAATGGCTCCTCCTTGGTGAAGTAGGCGTGCTGTAGAACCCCGGCAGCTGTTGGCCGCTTGGCAGGGTCATATTGGAACATTGCAGACAGAAGCTCAAAGGCCGCTGGCGTCAACTTGTCGCTGTACTTTTCCGCCAGAGTACTCTTCCGCTTCACCGTCGGCCGCAGCAGCTCGAACCATGCCATGTCGGCCAGGCCGGGCCATTCCTGGCGGCTGGGCGTACCGAGAACATTGTAGATCTTATCAAGTTGGCTCAGCTCTGTTCCGTCACCTGGGAAGATGGCTGTCCGGTTGAATATCTCCACCATCACGCAAGCAGCGCTCCATACATCCACGGCGGCCGTGTATTGGGTTTCTCCCAGTAGGAGCTCCGGAGATCGGTACCATATCGTAATCACACGGTTGGTGTAATCCAGCTGGTGTCGCTTGGCGTAGAAGCGGGCCAGTCCGAAGTCGGCCAGTTTGAGGACTCCAGTGTTGCTCACCAGGATGTTTGCCGCCTTGATATCTCGATGCAGAACACCTCGGAGGTGGAGGTAATCTAACCCTTCAAACAACTGCCTCGCGAGATCTTTTCTTTGCGCAGGCTCGAGCTTAAACGTGGGATGGTTCAACAGGCCCGTCAGGTCGTGGGACAAGTATTCAAACACCATGAAGCAATCATTCTTCTCCACCATGACCTCCTGGAGGCTGACAATGTTGGTGTGACGCAAGGATTGGAGCAACTTGATTTCTCGAACTGCCGTCACGGGAAACCCGTCCCTCTCCCCCTCCATGCGTATCCGCTTGAGGGCGACCAGGCCCTTTGTGTAGACGTTCAGGCCTTTGAACACTTTGCCATACGTACCAGACCCAACCACCGACTCATTGCCTGGCTTCCTGTAAAACACTGACTCGGATGCTGTCAGGTCAGCATCTAGCATCGGCCGAGCCTTCGGTCGTTGCATCATCTTCTTGACCTTGCGCATTCGATTAGGGGCCATCTTGGAGCCACCGGGCGGCGGGTTCCGGAAGTCCATCCGCTGTCTTGCTGACGCTGGCTCCGTAGGTGCTGACCGGGGCGGCTCCCGGTCATTGTCGATATCCCTGACCGGTATGTCTTTCTTGGCGGGGGCATTGAACTTTTGCGAGATTTCGGGTTTGGGGGCTGTTGGCGTGGGCTTCGAAGACGCCTTGAAAGCGAAACTGAACTTGCCCGATATGCCGGTCGGGGACGATGCAGAACCTGAAGCACCGGGGTGGCATGGTCCAGATGGCACAGAGCCAGCGGGCTTGTCATTGACCCTAGGGTTTTCCGCCGAGGGCCCTCTTGGAGGCCTTGCGTCTCTGCCAGAATCCATCTCGTTCTGTTTGCGCACATCGTCTTCCCTTGCCGCTGTTGAGTCGCCTTGGTACCTGTTAGCCTCCAGCTCATCATGTGTGTATTGATTGTTTCGTGCCGATGATTCTGAATTGCCCGGGCCCCAAGGTCTAGTGTTGGGCCCTCTAAAACCACCACGGCTCTGATAAGAAGATCCTCGCTGGCTGTTTCCACGTGTGGTACCTCGGTAGTTGCCTGACGGGAAGGGGTTCATCGGTCCCGATGGGGCTCCATACGGAGGTGACCTCGGAGGATGGGGATGGGGATGGGGATGATGGTGGTCTGTGGGACCGCTGGGCGGACCGTGGTGAGCCGGTCCATTGTGATACGAAGGCGGGTGTTGTCTATAATTATTATCAGCATACCGATGGCAAAACATTCAGATACGCAAGATTATGGTCAAGCTTACCGTTCGGGTGTGTGTTGTCCGTTCCGTCCTGGACGAGTATTGGGATAGGGGGAGGTGGATTGAGAATGTTCAAAGGAGCCCCCATGCGGAGGGGACTGCGAGTATCTCCTGGCAACGGTCCCGTAGTGCGATTTGTAGTTGTGCCCGCCGCGATACGTACTACGTGATTTCATTTCGTCATCCATGTCCGAACGAGACGAATGATGCGGCTCAACCACGTCTATTCCCCTCCTTGCATCTCGATAAGATCTCGGGGACCTTGGCCGATCTTGTCTCTGTGGTCGCGCGTCCAGGGGTTTCGGGCCAGGAGATGGAGCCCTAGCGGGTTGGGCAGAGCGCGATGAGGTACGATGGCGACGAGGAGAAACTTTTAGGCGTTCTCCAGTTGGAGAGGGACTTCGCGATGTCTTTCGGTAGTCTCGGGGCCGTTCCCGTCCACTGCTTTTCGACAGCTGAGGTCGCGAGTCAGACGGGCGTCTTGATGGTGATAATGAGGCCGAGTCCCTTTGGCGTCTTGTGAGAGAATCTTTCGTTGGTGAGAGAGATCTGCGTGAGCGGGAATGGCGGCGTGTAGATGTCGACCGGTGTCTTCGGTGATGATGCCGGTGACGGCGATCCTGTGATGGCTCGCGGCGGCTGTGCTTCCTTGATTCGGTGCTTGGAGAATAGTCTCGGGAGGCCCTGGGAGAATCATGTGCTCTCTTTGATCTTTTTCTAACGGGCGAATCGGTCGAACGACTCCGTCCTCTGTGTCTTTTCGCGGACGAAGGTGAATGGTGGTGATATTGTTCACGGCTACGGCTTCGGCGAAGCTCATTGTCAAGATCCTGTTCGCGAGCTTTCTTAGCTCTATATCGGGGTATAAGGTCGTCCAATTGACTGCGTGGGTAACTCCATCCGCTTCGCACCTGATTATTTGCTCCCGATCGCTTTCCATGAGAATATTTGTCCTGAAGCGCTCTCTGGACGAAGTTACAATTGAAGCTTCTCTCGTGCGAACTCTCAAGCCTCACGGTACTCCTGTTGTGGTCTTGGCCGTCGATCGTACGAGCACGCTGCTTGCGACTGGCGGAACTGACGGCACGATCAAGGTTTGGGATATCGCGGGTGGTTACGTGACACATACCTTCCGTGGTCCATCTGTTCTGGTATCAGCCTTGCACTTTTTTGAAGTCGCCGCTCGATCGGGTGATCAGAGTCGCTCACGCAAAGGAAAGAAGAGCGCAGCGACATGTAACGATTCCGACGAGGAGACAGATGCCGATACCACCATCAACTTCCGTATTGCGTCAGGTAGCCAGGATGGAAAGGTTCGCGTGTGGGACTTGCATAAACGTGCATGTGTCGCCAACCTCGAGTCGCACGTCTCTAATGTCCAAAAGATCGACTACTCCCCCGAGCAGCATGCTTTGGTCAGTGCAAGCAGGGATAAGACCATAATTTGGTGGGATACCAGGTCGTGGAAAATCCGAAAGGTCGTTCCATGTCTTGAGCTTGTTGAGACGGCGGGATTCTTGGACGAGGGCCGTCTCACCTTCTCCGCTGGCGCTAATGGCTGTTTGCGCATTTGGGACACTTATTCTGGCAAGGAGCTTACCCCCGCGCAGTCAGAAAAGAGCGAAGAGGAGGGAATTGTGGCTGGCATTCACCGCCCAGGTCTTCCATTCATACTCTGCGTTCAAGTAGATCATGCACTTGCACTCTATCGAACGCCTTCCAAGGATACGGCACAATCTTTGAAGGTTCCCGAGCCGTTCCGTCGAATTTCAGGCACACATGACGAAATCATTGATCTCGGATATCTGCTCCCAGACAGGTCACTTATGGCTCTGGCAACTAATTCGGAGGAGGTTCGACTGATCTCAGTGGCCGAAGGCGACCAAGACGACCAAGTATCAGGCTCATGGGATTCTGCCGCAACCCGCTATTTTGGTCAGGACGTGGCATCACTGAGAGGGCACGAGGACATTGTGATCTCTTTGGATGTTGACTGGTCAGGGCACTGGATTGCCACCGGAGCCAAGGATAACACCGCACGTTTATGGAGAGTTGATCCGGCCAACAACTCGTACGTGTGTTGGGCCACTTTCTCGGGTCACGCCGAATCCCTTGGAGCAGTTGCGCTTCCCAGAACTGTCCCGGTTGAGGGCTCTGCTGCTCGGACTAGTCCTCTAGAGCACCCGCCTACGTTTCTCATTACTGGTTCGCAGGATCAAACAATCAAGAAATGGGACATTCCTCGCCAACCACAACAACATGGCGCCAAAGCAAGGGCTCACTTCACCCGCAAGGCCCATGAGAAGGACATCAATGCCATCAACATTCATCACTCCAGCAGCCTGTTCGCCTCGGCATCACAGGACAAGACTGTCAAGATCTGGTCAGTCGAGGAAGGTGACGTTCAGGGCATTCTTCGGGGTCACAAGCGAGGTGTGTGGTCAGTCCAATTCTCCCCAGCCCAGCTGCCTGCCATCCAAGGGGATGACGGCCCTGTCACTGGCAAGGGCGTGATTATCACAGGTAGCGGCGACAAGAGCGTGAAATTATGGAGCTTGTCAGACTATACTTGTATCAGAACTTTTGAAGGCCATTCCAACAGTGTCCTGAAGGTAGCGTGGTTGAACATGCCAACCAAGCAGGAGCAGTCGAAGAAACCAGTTCAGTTCGTTACCGCTGCTGGTGATGGGCTCGTCAAGGTGTGGGATGCCAACTCAGGCGAAGCACTGTGCACTCTGGACAACCACGAGGACAGGGTTTGGGCCGTAGCTGTCCATCCAGAAACTAACGCGATCGCATCTGGAAGTGGTGATTCCACTGTGACATTCTGGAAAGACACAACAGCAGAGACACAAGCCGCTGCATCCCAGGCCACGCTTAAGATGATTGAGCAGCAGCAGGAGTTGGAGAACCACATATATGCGGGCTCATATAGAGAAGCCATCACCCTGGCTCTCCAACTGAACCACCCGGGCCGTCTGCTAAACCTATTCACGTCGGTTGTCACCAGTAGCACTCCCGAACGGGGCAGTTTGTGTGGTCTCAAGGCGGTTGACGAGGTCCTGGGAAGTCTGTCCGATGAGCAGATCTTCCTGTTGCTCCTACGACTCCGGGACTGGAATACGAATGCTCGGACAGCGCCGATTGCTCAGCGAATCTTGTGGACACTGGTTCGAAGCTATCCTGCTTCCAAGTTCTCTAATCTGTCAGTAAGGGGTGCTCGCGGGCAGAAGAGCCTGCATGACGTGCTCCAGGGTCTTCGAGTGTACACGGAGCGCCACTACAAACGCATGGAAGAGTTGGTGGATGAGAGTTACTTGGTGGAATATACCCTGCAGGAGATGGACAGCTTGGCCTCGATCGAGACAAGCGATGTGTCCATGAAGAAGTTGGAAGACGGACAGGGGGATGCGGTCATGGTTGGGTGATGATTGTGGCTTATCTTGCGGCGTTTAAAATGCATGCACATGTTGGCTCGAGGGTGTGATCTTGGGGAGGATAGGATCATGGGGCAAATTTTGGGCACTAAATAAAATGAGTTTCCAACACCTCGCAGTGCCTGCTGTCCAGCCGATGGGCCGGAAGCAAGAAGTTTCAAACACTTTGGTCAGATGCTGGTGATGTTGGTCAAGACGGGTGGTCAAGACGGGTGGGCATGCGTGCGCACTGCGGACGAAATACCCATCTGAAAGCATGCCGGGTAGGCTGAAGCTAAAGTGCAACAGCTCGCGTCAGCCCCACAATGATGCATGAATCAGCATGATGCAGCTTTTGATTTTGGCCTCGCGACTTGATTGACTGACTGCGCAGCCTCGACAACTTGCAAGCTTCATCCAAACCACACATCACGCACCCATCGCAAGGGGTAAATAAAGAGGCCTGTTTTCGCAGCAGCACCGGCCCATTGACACGCGAACCAGCCCCCGGCGCACAAGGCGAACCATATTCAACTCACCCGCGGAATCCCAAAAAAAAAAAAAAAAAAAATGGCCAAGCGCCAGGCGTCCGAGCCACTCGACGAGCTCGCAGGCATCGCCTCACCAGCCTCCAAGAAATCGCGAACAGCAGAACTCGAAACCCCCCCCGACGGGAATGGCGCATCCGCTCTCACACCGACACCTCTGCGAGAAACCACGACGGCCGAGGCAGACGAAGACGATGTATCCGACTTTGACGACGACGACGAAGTTGTCCCCGTTGCGTCGGCGCCCTGGCGACAGGCAAATCCCACCGAAGGCTACGACGACCTGTATCTCGATACGATAGACCGGCACGTGCTCGACTTTGACTTTGAGAAGCTGTGTTCCGTGTCTCTTTCCAACATCAACGTGTACGCCTGCCTCGTCTGCGGCAAGTACTTCCAGGGACGAGGTCCCAAATCACATGCCTACTTCCACGCTCTCGACCAAGACCACCACGTCTTCATCAACCTCGAGACGCAGAAGGTCTACGTCCTCCCCGAAGGATACGAGGTGAAGAGCAAGTCCCTAGACGACATCAAATACGTGTCGGACCCACGATACACCAAGGCCGAGGTCATGAGCCTGGACCGTCCCCCATCGCAGACGGCCGGCCCGGCGAGCCCGGCGAAATCCTGGACCCTGTCCGGCAAGCAATACACGCCGGGCTTGGTGGGCATGAACAACATCAAGGAAAACGACTACCTCAACGTCATTGTCCAGGCGCTCTCGCACGTGCCCCCGCTGCGGAACTACTTCCTCCTGGAGGACTTCTCCAAGACATCAGAGCTGGTCAAGCGGACCTCGATCCTCTTCCGCAAGATCTGGAACCCGCGCGCGTTCAAAGCCCATGTCTCGCCGCACGAGCTCCTCCAAGAGATTGCCCTCCGCTCCAACAAGCGCTTCACCCTCACGAGCCAATCCGACCCCGTCGAATTCCTCTCCTGGTTCCTCAACAATCTCCACCTCGGCCTCGGCGGCAGCAAAACCAAACCAGCAAGTTCCATGATCCAGCGCACCTTCCAGGGCAAGCTCAAGGTCGAGTCCCAAGCCATCACCGCCCGTGCCGACGCCACCGACCGTCTGCGCTTCGAAGAAGCCGCCGAAGTCAAGGTCGACGTGGTGCGCTTCCTGCTCCTGACGCTCGACCTCCCCGCCGCGCCGCTCTTCCAAGACGAGCTCGAGAAGAACATCATCCCCCAGGTGCCGCTACACACGATCCTCTCCAAATACGACGGCCGCTCAGCACAGGAGCACCACGCCCAGCGCAAGCGATACCGCCTCCTGCACCCGCTCCCGCCCTACCTCATCCTGCACGTCAAGCGCTTCTCCCAAAACAAATTCGTGTCGGAGCGCAACCCCACCATCGTCACCTTTGACGCCCGGAACCTAGACGTTTCGCCCTACGTGGAGCCGAACCCCGCCGAGTGGCCGCCCTCGGAACCAATCTGGTACGATTTGGTCGCAAACGTGGTGCACGAGGCTGTTCGGACGAGAGAAGACGTCGCGGACAGCGGGGATGAGCGCAAAACGTGGAAGGCCCAGGTGAGGGATCGCGCGACGGACGAATGGGTCAGTTGCCAGGACTTGTTCGTGGAGAAGGTCCAGAGCGAGCTGCTGTATCTGGGCGAGACGTATCTGCAGATTTGGGAACGGAGGAGGACGCCAGGGGCGAATGGGAAGTCGTGAACATGAAGATGAGGACGAGGATGAAGATGAAGATGGATGTGGACGAAATAGATGGTTGTGCCTACTTTGTCAGAACTCTGAACAAACATCAATAGCCGGTTCAATGACACACCCATCATCGTCATCATCTTCATCATTCACACACACGCACACTTCGAACAACATACAACGCTCCCGAATTGCGCAGAGCGCCTCATTTTCTCCATGATCAAACCGCTGGGTTTGTTCTGGAATCTCGCTACTGGACTCATTTAGCTATACATATATATAGTACATCAGTGCATGAAGGAAAGCTCCGCGCACGACAAGATCCGATTCGTGCATGAACCGCGTCTCAAAAATTCATTCCGCTGTCCTCTCTCTTCGCTCCCCCGCGTCCCCCACGAAAATAAAATAAAATAAATCTCTTTTTCTTCACGCCAGCCCTGCTGTATGCATTGAACCTCGGGAACAACCGGATGAAGATTGAATTTTCACGATGCAACCGCAACCAAAGAAGCACTCCTACCCATATCGTGCTGAGCAAAATGAAATGGAATTGAAAAACAAAACAAAAAAAACGCTCCGAAGAATAGGGCACTACTCGTTCGACCAAGCACGGAGCAAAGAAGATGCAATAGAAATAATGTACTTGAGGTGAAGCGAAACCGCTCGAGACAGAGACGGCAAGATGAAGTCTGGGTTATGGACCCATGTGTGTATATATGCTCCTGCCTCGGTGTTTCACAGATACTGTGCAGTAATCTGATGCAAAAGAAACACAGACACATGATGTGAATTCTAATGCTTAAGCTCGCCAAAATTTGCTTTCCAACATGGTCTTTTCACCTAGTCTTGATTCTGTCGCTGCATATTGGAGATGTGACGTCTGTCGCCGCCCTGGTTTTGATGAGCCTTCTCACGACGTTGTTCATCGATGGCAGTCCTTTGTTGGATGCTGGAGTCGTGGCTTTTGAATTCGACGCGAGTGTTGGGGGGAAAGTTGAGAACATGCTTCATTGTCTCTCTGTGCAGGCAAAGCAAGAACACGAGTGTGGTTAGTCAAGTTCCTCGTCTAGCAGAGGAAACACGAATATGATACCGAAGAAGGCTCTTACCGAATCTTGAGAACCCGACCACCAACTGTGCGGGTCCAAATGCTCAGAATGTCTTCACCATTGCGCATGCTGAGTACCGCACCGCAAACGTCCTCACCAGCGTCGCCAAACTGGTCCCCGATGAGAGACAAGATCAAGTCTTCCCAGTAGCGATCAGCGACGCCCTTCTTCATCCTCACAACCCACTTTCCTCCCTTGCGATTCACGTCATCTTCCCAGATGGGACGAATATCACTCTTGAAAAGGTGATAATCTGACACAACAGGCAACGATGACGGTCGCTTCAGGTGAGAATAAATGTCCCAGAACTCCTCGGCAGTGCGTACGGTGGCAATGCCATGCAACGTATTTTCGTATGCGATGAAGCCGTGGGCCTTGGAGATGGGGGGTCGGTACCAGAAAGACCACGCATCTTTCAGCGAATGGGCTTTGGCAGCTGGAGAAGAGGCGGAAGTCCTCTTCTCGGCGATAGATGCCATGCTTGAGACTTTAGCCATTGACTTATTTCCATCCTTGGGGACCGTAGTCTTGGGCACAGCGGAGCCCATGGCGGTGTCGAACGGATTTCCACCAGACTTGGGTGTCTTGGCAGACCCAAACGACGCGAAAGCACCTGAGCCCAAGCCAAAAGCGCTCGAAGCGCCGCTTGTTGGAGATGCTAGGCCACCGCCTGACGCGTTGAAGGGGCTGGCTTTGCCATGCGCCGAGGTTTCGCCTCCATGGCGCCTTGAGAAAGGGCCATTACGTGAGGAATCATTCGCCGATGAGCCGTTCGGGCCGGGTGACGACGTCGTGAGCGATAGCTTACCGGAGCTGCGAGCGGACAGAAAAACAACCGTGATCAGCCCTTGTAATGCTCATAGTGATCGGTATAGAGCGGCAGTTGGGGGGGGGGGGGGATTTGTGGCACGAAGCAAGGTATGGAAGGCAGTATTCGGAACTTACTTTGTGCGACGGGTCCAAAGGTTGTTGTTGTCGGTCGCCATGAAGACGTTGTTTAAGCGTCGCGTTGAAAAGAGCGGCTCGGTATCGGTAGACACCCCGAAGCAGACTTGCGAGGGTCAAAGCAAGGGGAAAGGAGAAGTTGGACGAGGGACTTTCAAGGGCGGCGGAAGGCGTAGACTGCAGAGGAGCGACGTTTCGACAATGTTACTGGTGTGCTGAAGAGGTGGACAAGCGTCGGAGGCGGCTGGGTTTGAGATGATGGGTGAGCTCGCTGCAGGTCGGGACGGATGCAGGACGAAGAGGGTGACGCACGACGGGCCTTGAGGTGGCGTCGCGATGGGCCGTGATTGCGGTTGCGGTTGCGGTTGCGGTTGCGGGTGCTGTTGCTGTTACAGTTGTGCGAGCAAAGTGAGGGTACGGCGTATGTACAACGTAGGTCGTGTGTGTCAAAACGGCGTGTGTGGCAATTGCGCAGAATGACGTAGATTGGATTAAACAGATGCTAATGGTGATATTGAAGAGACGGCGCGAGGTGAAGGTGAGATGATGAAGACAATGTTTAGTATCGAAGGGTGGTGACGAGTCGAGTCGAGGAATGTTGTTGCGTGGTGGATCTGGAGTTTTTTTTTTTTTCGACGGAGAGACTGGCAGGAGACGAGCTTGTGGAGGTGGTGGAGGTGAGGTGTGTGGTGTTGTGGAGGTCGAGAAATTCTTTGTCAGGTCCGTGTCTGGATTGTCTTGTTCAGCGCGTGGGTTCAGCGCGTGGGTTCAGCGTCCACGGCAGGCACATGGTGGACCATCCCAACTTGTCGGTCAGTGAATATTACATTACATGTATGTAGCTAGCTGACTTGGCAAGAAGAACGTCTGTCCTTTCCCGTAGCTTAGGCGTTGACGGAAGTCGCTCATGAAGACGCAACCAAAGTCTCACGCAATCAACAAACCTTGATGTGACCCAACGGAAGATCAATTCAACATCGTCCCCGCTGAACGACAACCAGGCATCTACGGATCCATAATCCGTACACATCTTCTCATTGCCTCGTACCACCCCCTGAGGTTGAGAGGTTGAGGGGTTCAGGCAAAGACGCCCCACTACCACACCCCCCACCGGGTGCCCCTAGCCTTCTCTATTATGTAGCAAGCTAATCCTTATCGCTTATCGCCTCTTAGGGAAAAAATTTCCCTGCAAGACACCACCAGCCTCGTTATCCAGCCGCGTTCACGTCCACGTCCACGTCCAAGCCATCGCTGCCACCACCACCAGATCTTCATAAGTACCAACCCAGAAGTCAAATCAGGGTATCGTTATCTTCTCCCCCAAGAATGGCGGCTTCCAAAACAAGAACGATCAAAAACAAACATGCCGCCCCGAAAGGAGGGTCTTCTTCCAAAGGCGGCGCAGGCGCAAAACGCTCCGACACCGATGGCATCTCGAAATCAAGGAAGCCCAAGGGCCCCGTGGTATCGCAGCAAGTCAAGGAGAAGAACCGCGCTGCAATGTTGAAAAAGCCCAAGAAGAAGGTATACACGGAGGCTGAGCTCGGTATCCCGGAATTGAACATGGTCACGCCCGTGGGTGTGGTCAAGCCGAGGGGCAAGAAGAAGGGCAAGGTTTTCGTTGACGACACGGTAGGTCGCTCACCGTCATGCTCTGCTCAACTGAACCCCAGCGGATGGTGTAGCAGTAGGGGGCGGGATCCACACAAATGTTGTCGCTAACGAGCATGTTGACAGGAGGGCATGGGAACGATCATGGCCATGGTCCAGGCCGAGAAGAATGGCGAGATCGAATCAAAATTGATCAAGGCTCGACAGATGGAGGAGATTAGGGAGGCGCGCAAGGTTGAAGCTCAGAAGAAGGAGCATGAGAAAAAGTCCAAGCTTGAGGACACCAAGGATTCTCTGAGGAAGAAGCGAAAGAGAAAGGGCGCGGCGGGCGACGACGACGACTCTGTCAAGACTTTGGCCATGTCGGGATCCAAGGCTACCAAGACGAAAAAGAAGGTCGCATTTGCATGAAAGGCTGGCGGTTGGCTTCGTCTATGACGGACACGATGATGGGATATTTGCATGTTCACTCTTCATTTATGCATTCGGCATCGTTTGGCGCTTGGGAGTTTGTTTGGGCTCATCTCGGACACGACAATGTTGGTATTTTCCAAATTTGGTGTACATTGGACCATGGATAAGACTTCTGGCTGCAAGCATGTGAAAATCACAGATCTGATAATGCTATCTACTCTTATCCTTTCTGGTCGTGCAACAAGTTGTGTCAATGGTAGGTCGACTTGCGTACAACCAGTGCCTCGCAGCACTTCTCCGCTTTTTCTTCTTCACTGTCCATATACCTCGAGCTTGCGTTGCATAGGCTTGTAGGTTGCGCCGTGAGATGAATTTTCGGGAACAATACTCTCCGTAGATGGGTTCAAGCTGTCCAGATCGACCTTGCGTGCAAGATGATTCAAGAAGTTGCATACCTGCAAAGAGTCAGCACGCCTATATATTGTGGTTTCTCTCAACGGGCTTACCGGCTTTGGGTACCATCGACTGCCACCTGATTCGAACCAGCACAAATGACCACCTAGTGAGGTCGTGATCATGACGGTATTGGGGTTGAGTTTAAACTCTTCGTACGGAAGGGCTTGTTTGACGGCAATCTATAATGCCAATCAGTTTCAAGACCTATATCTGATGGGGAAAGCACAATGGAAGTTTACTTACAGGGTCGTCAGCAGCCTGTAAAGCCACAAAGGGAATTCTTATATTGAGCACCGCATCTGTGGACGATGCATCTCGGTAGTAGGCAGTCTCGGTAGGGTAGCCCCATGTCGGACACCTACGAATGATGAGCAAGATTCAGAATATAACTAGAGACAAAGAACGACACGTACTGGACTTCGCGATCAAAATCGTGTAGGTAAGTGATTACTGACTTAATCGAACGCGGATCGAGGCTGCTATGCTTCTTCAACGCTTCCTCATGCGTTTCAATTAAGGATTTCATGGCCGCTATAAAAATGTCAGACAGGCAAGTCGCTCGAGGGACTTCGGATTGCCGTGCATACTTACTGCCCATGGCTCTGAGATATACCTCCTTGCCAATCAAGCTGTTCTGCATCATTTTATTCGAGACTTCCAGATTGAAAGGGTTTGAGCAGACAACTGCTCCTTTGAGCAAGCATTTCTCCCCTTCTTCGCCACAATACTGCCTCACGTCTTAGCATCCAATTGCCAGGGGGTTTGTGGAAATTGAGATTGGTATTTCCATGTGTTTTCGTACTTACGTTTGTGAGCATGTTGGCCCCCAACGAGAAGCCTAGACCAAACAAAGGACGATTCGGAAAGGTCTCTCTCAACCACTTCACCGTCTGCGCGGCAGATGTTAACACGAGTCTTTCAGCAACGATCATGGCAACTGAGACTAACCTGTCTCATGTCCCACGTAGCACGAGCGTTATAGAGTATACCGCTCGTGATTTTGCTCATTGCACATCCTCTTGAATTGACCACGCACACCTCCCAACCACCGTCACCCAGTAAAGGTAAGATAGCGTGTCTCAAATAGACCTCATGCGAGCCACCAGAGAGTCCATGCAAAACGACGAGCATAGGCTTAGAATCGTCGGAGCCAATGTTGGCGAACTCGCCGTCAGTGTAGTACATCGTCCTTCTCGGTAAAGACTCGTCCCCGCCTTCGAAAGGCTGCACGGCAAAATCCACTGCAAAGGTTCCCCGGTAGGTTTTGTGGTCAGCTTCGAATATCTTGCGCCGATAGTAAATCTGCGGCCCATGTGGTCTCATAACAGTCCACATCGTTTGTGCATGGCCATTGAAAAGCAGCGGATTCAATCGGCAAGGCGGCGTCGCTGCCTCGACAATTTTGAGCACGTCCGTCTCTTTTCCATCCTTCTCTTTCAATGTCCGTGGCGTGGGCGCATGAGTAAAATCAACCTTGGCATGCCCAAACCACTCCATCTTTTTGAAGATGCTCGACCAGTGCGCTGCAATAAATGGGCAACTTTGTAAAAAAGATACCGGCGCTAGACTGGCGGCAAGTGCACTGATGATGAGAATAGGAAAAAAAAGGGGGGGGCAGGTGGGGCAGGTAAAGCCTATGTAATAGAAGACAGCCGATGGTGAACAGCACAAAACGACAAGTAATATGTCCTGGAACACAAAGGCATTGAATTGCACTTGAAGGAGGTCGGGGTATGATACGCCCATATACGACAAGATGTAAAGACTGCGCAAGCACTGCGCAAGCACTGCGCAAGCAACACAGTTAATGGGAGTCTCTTCTACCCGGCTACTTCAATATGGGAATGAGCTCCGTCCTCCGTCGGTCTTGCCTGCCAAAAAGGTCATCTGAGAATTGGAGCCACATCATGCTTTGGTCTATTGGTGCTTTGCTTCTTTACCAACCCACTAACCCAATCGCGGCAGAACAAATTCACCGATAGGCGAACGAATTTGACAAAACCCGATCGCCGTGTTCTATGTATGTACTTCTTTTTACTGCAGGCCACGGCCGAGCACCGAGAAAACTCGTGTCCCCTGCATAATACCCCGGAATGGTTACACAAGGACCTCATTAGCCAACGGGGTCGTAATCTCACCAGGTAAATTGAATGCGAAGCATATTGAGCAAATAATTCGCTTAGCAGGGGATAACGACTATTATCGCGAAGGTCGCAAAGGTCGAGCTGACGGTCGTAGGGTTTGAAGGGTTGCTCTACAAGCATGACCAGAGTTAGAAGACGAAGCTGCTGCCGCTGCTGCTGTTGATGATGATGATGATGTCGAAAGAAGATGGGTTTTAGACCAAGCGAGCTTGTGTTGCCCGATGGCGGACAATCGTCTATGACGAATTATAGGCGCGCGCAACCGTATGGAGGAAGCTGAAGATGCACGTAGCTAAATCGCGAGAATGTACTTAAAAAAACATACAATATTCACGTAACTACTCTCTCTATAAAACAGGAGCTTTTACCTTTCTGTTTGTGCAGTACAAGGTAGCTTCAATCCATCCTTTTTCTTCATTGATCATCCTGCTAGGGGATATCTTTTCCCGACGTCACGTGCACCACGCACGATAGCTTGACAGTCCCAATGGGCCTGACGACCTTAATGCCCGGGATTCTGAAAATGTAGGGAAAGTATCTAATCATAATTAGGATGAGTAACTTTTTTGTGTATAATTTGTACGTCCGTAATCCGTAATTTTCCTTGTGTTGTTCAAGGCATTATTGTACCTTGGGCTGCCACACTCATGCCTTAGGCCACCCTAGGCAGCAACCTGTAGGGGAAACACGACTTTTAGTCCGTTAACTCCGTAGATGATCCGCTTGATCAACAATCGACCACGTGATCTAGACCTGAGAACGTGACCTTTGCTCTACGTCTGTCCACAGTCAATCCACTCCCTCGTGCTTGATCAGACCAAATATGGTTGGGTTGTCCCACCCCTTTTTGGCACCGCAAAGGACTGTTGAATTGTCCCATTTGAACGAGTCAATGATCGGGCATGAGCGACCTGGGGCGACCGGGCTCTTGACAAGAATTTGTACGAAAATGAAGTCGCCGTGATACAAGCCTAGCCCGCATGAGGTCGCTGCGGCTGCCTTCTACAAGGTCATTTCTCGTCGAAACACGCCAATACACTCGATGCCGCGATGTTTGCCGTCACTGCTGGATGCGACTCCAAATAGGTGATACGAATTTAGGACCAATGAGAAACGGCACCTCACAAAATCAGTTCGGATTCGCTAGTTACAAGAATATGCCGGTGGAAAGTCATCTTTGTCAAAAGGACGCTTCCAGGTTACGCAGCAATTCGTAAAAGCACCGGAAATAAGAGGATCTTTCAGCAACGACTTGATTACGCATTATCAGGATCCTGGGATCGAACACAGTCAATTTCTACTATCATGGCTTTTAGAAGCCCTTGGCTCTCATCCTAGCCGCATTCTGTGCGGCTTCTCTCTGCACTTCCCTCTTCTGTCGTTCCAAGTCAGCGTTGCCTGTGCTTCTTGTCAATGGATCCGGTCTATCACTCACAGCTTTTTTTTTTCCTGCGAAGACCAAGTCTGGGCTGAAGACCACAGCCCGTCACATCCGCGGATAGATGCTGATCGATGCGAATCGCGACTGAGCTACGAGACCAGAATGTACTGGCACTCAATACTGACGCCTCAAGAGTCGAAATATGGAGTCACGGATCGCCAGGGAGAAGATTGGCACTTACGCGAATGCTGATCATCTCGGACACCCTCTGACGCGGCTCGAGAGGGACCGTGCTGTCGCCAGTTCTCCAGAACTCGGATTTTGTTGGAGGGATTTCAATCGTCAGACTCATCATTTCAGTTGATTGAGCGTGCTTCGTAAATGATCCCAGAGGATCCGTATATAGTCTTCTCTTTCCAACCCTCTGACCGTGTAGTGACGGCTGTTGAGGTCATGATGATGTGAGGCCAGTGGTTGGGCCTCACACGACTTTGGATGAGAGCCGGCTGGAAATGCGGCTGCAGGAGAGAACGACAACTGCGACTGCGTGGTCGAAATGCAGGAGGAAACTGCAAGCACTCATGAATCTAAAGATGGACGACAGATACGAGTCGGCAGGATATGACAATTGGCATGGATGAAAATGGCAGACTGAAAGTTTTGGTACGCTGGGTCGAGAATGAATGCCCATCGTTGGGCAATGGCCGGAGGAGTCAGTGCAAGCACACGGTAAGCCAAAGAATCATGATATAGTGCAGGCATCAGGGGATGCGACTTTCCGAGTTGCCAAAATGCTGTCCTTGGTCGGCTCACAGGGGGAGAATGAGGAGCGATTGATCTGCAGCATTTGGTCCGCACTGCGTCGTCGTGCGCCAACTCAGCCCTGGTTGTTCGGGTCCTGGTGGTTATGGGGTTCATGGTGGCTGCACCACAGCACGCCCCGGCCCAGTTGTTCGGCTAAGGTGCGGCGATTTGTCGTGACAGCACTAAAACTCAAACGGGGTACTCGAGAGAAGTCGACGCCTTCAGCCGTCCACAACTACATCCGCGTCGCCGTCGATATGTTGCCATGAGAGATCCTGGAGGTAGTGATCAGGGAGAAAGGGCCCGAAGTGGTCGAGGACTACCGTCCTTGGACGGACCAAGATCTCCTCCACGGCCAGCCCGGCGCAGCCCCAGCACTGGATCCCGCCTTCGCCATTCCAGATCCGACCACGACTCTTCCAAGAACGACCATCGCCGCTCTCGCGACCGTAGCAGAGATCGCTCGCATAAGCATCAAGACGATTCCGTCGACTGGATAGAATTAGTCAATGTGCGGATGCACTGGCGCCGAGAAACAACCTACAGGTCAAGGTTGATATCATTTCGCCATCCTAATTGGACCGTCAGCACATCATCTTCCAGAATACGAAGCCTCCCGAGGGGTTCATCTTACTCCCTCAATCTGGGCGAGATGCTTGCCGTTGGCGGGGTTGGTGAGGACTGCATCTTCACCCAAGGTTGTGGCCAAAACCTGAGCTTTGTTGTCGATTGCGATTGCGCCACCAGTAAATATAGGCCGAATAACGTTTCCTACGTCAAAAGTCGTCTTTGATGGTTGTTTGATGGGCATGTTGAAGACTCAAGATGTTGAAGTGACAATTTTGAAGTTGAAACTTTTTTTTGGGGTGCCGCGCTAATAGCGGCCTGGCCTGGTTGGCAGTTGCTGCCCGCTGGCCAGGTGGTCGGTCCGGGCAGCTAAGTCGGAAAAGTCGAGAGGACGAATCTACACAGTTTTAAAATATAATCTGAGTTTTGATCGAGGCTTGTACATACGACCATACCTACCAGAAAATTCGGGATCCCGTCCGCTCTCCCATAGACAAGCTGGTAAGGGGCAGATTAGTAGTTGGGTCGGTGACGACCAGCGAACACCGGCTGTTGTATGTTTTTTGCCAATTACGTGTGCGAGTACGTCCAAAACGTCTGCATGACTTTAACACTGTCGTCTATAACTTATGGCTTTTCTGGTAACGGCGGATGTACGTTTTATTTTTGACGAATGCGCTTTTGGTTATCCAACTGCAACAGATGCCTATACCTAGTCACATCCCGCGTCACACTGTATATCCATCACTGCGGGCCTCTTCTATGTCAATCGTCAGAATTTGTCACACTAGCTGGGCATCGCTAGCAATCCCGATGTGTTCACAAATCCGATGCATTGGCCACAACTCATGAGCAGGAAAAAACTCTAAAATTCAATATATATATTACTGTATTCTACGCGTCCGTATTTATTAGACTGGCCATTACGACTAAACAGGAGGCAAGGAACTCATGATTTGCCGGCGCACAGATAAGGCACGTGACGTTGCGCCGCCTTGATGTCTCTCGCATGTCGCCAATGCCTTCGCTTCCACATTTTCTAAAGAGGTGGAGCAGGACAACAGCGAAAAGTCGTGAATACGGATTAGACCAAAGTTGACCCAGAACGTTGGGCACGCCTGCCGGTAGCCCGCACCTTTATGCAGGACCCTGCACGTTAACACCATCAACCTTGACTGCGATTCATCCACAGTCGTTTCAGTCGTTTCAGTCGTGTCTCTTCCTCTCTCTTCTCCACCCAACATGGGCCGTGAATATCCATCGGCATTGGCATCGGCATCGCTTTAGTTCGCAATCATGGGTATGCAAGGGCCGCTCACAGCGCTGGCGTTGGTGGGTCTCCTCAACTCATCTCACAGTTGGCCGCACCCGGCACTGACGTTCTCAAGGGTCGCTCGCCGTATGATGAGGTCGTGGATGGTGAAGGACAAGATAATGGCGACCAACCCACCCAGCAGTACGACCACCGTGGGCGCCCCATCAATCCAGACACCAAGCGCATGAACCGGGACATAATCAGGGCGCACAACGAAGTGATGCTGGTTATCGGGGTCGCAGAACCTGAGAATCCCTTTTCAGGACCAGAAGCCGAGTCACAACGCCGCCATGAGGCACACGAGGACGAGATAGGGCTTCGCTTAGGATCTTTAGCCAGAAACTGCATCGAGGCAGTAGACATCTTTGGCATTCACGGACTTCGACAGCGAATTCTGGTGAGTAGCCACGGTCGCAATCAGCCGGAGCCTCCAGCCTCACTAACCAATTCGCCTGCCAGATTTACAAGAGATACTCTCACATCCCCTTTTGGGACTTGTTCAAACAAGCCAGGACAGGTTTCTCATTTTCTCGGGACGTTCTCGCTGGTGCCCCTACCAGCTGGCTTGTCCGTTACTTGGAGTGGAAAGAATGCATGCCGTGGCTGGATGGAAGCAGAGCCGCCATCCCTCGTCTCATGTAAGCGCATTTGCTATTCCGTGCGTCTTGCGGACGAAAAGAACTGACAGTGATAAGCGTACACGAAGCATGGTCGTATATCAAGGTCCATCTGGAGCTATACGTTGCTCTACAGCGATTGGGAATCATGTCTGAAAAGCTCTGGTTTCCACGCCCAAGCTTCTTCATTCCCTTTACAGAATCTTCACCGATGCCGGCTCCTCCACCACTGCACGATTACACCATCTCGTCAGTATTAGGTTGGCTTGGCGGCACTCTCGTCTCGTCAACACCCTTCTTAGTCTGGGTCATGTCACGACGCATACTACAAGACTGGTATCCGCAGATATGGTCCCAGATCTATCGAAGGCTCCCCAACACCGTCTTTCACCGCAAAACGCTTCCTGTAGCAGCGCCGCCGCCGCCGCCGCCGCCACCTCCCCCCCCATCCTCACAAGACTCACCCGGTACCGCCAATATCAGCAGCGAATCTGCTCAGCGGGAAATAGAGGGACTGCATGGCCCTCACCAGAGACAAAACGATGAAGAAACGTCTCCCGCAGGCCAGCCTGGTCAAGAGACTCTCCGCCGAGCAAGTGTCTTCTCTACCCGAGGCGATGAATACCCCAGCGATGATGAAGAAAATGAAGGGATCAGCGCCACTCTGATCAGTTTTGATGTGGAAGCCTCTGAATCTCAAGACGCGCCACCAGGTCTCTGGTCAGCAGAGCTGCGTCCCAGCGCCGGCCCCGACTCACGATCCAGTAGCAATCAGCAGCCCGTATACATGGACACGCAGCTCACGCACTTCCCGCCGTTGATAGCAGCGCATTTGTTCGCGCATTCCGTGACTCGGATCCTCACGGCACCGCACGAGGGCACAGCTCTACGTCTAGTCGCCCGAATGTTCCGCCTTCGCCAAGGCCTTCCCTGCAATGACATGTTCAACGTGTACATGCTGAGCGGTGTGACGGGCACTTCGCTGGTAAATTTTTTCGGTACCGAACTTTTGTCCTTGGCTCTTTCGAGTGAGATTTGGGCAGTGTTCGCATTTCTTTCGCAGTGGTATCACATGACGGAAGAGGAATGGAAGGAAAAAGATGGGAAAGCGCAATGATCCTATCGAGATGTTGCAACTACACTACTATGCTTATTGTTCTCCTTTAATTTTCCTTCACAGAACGAATCATCTTTTGCAAATTTGGCGGGTTTTGTACAACATTGTTTTCTTTTCTTGCAAGCGAGCGAGCTATGGACTCGACTCAATTACAATTGAGCGAAGCGGTCTATATTTCCCCAATCCCCCGGCCACCTGCGCACAGGCCCGTGATTCTCCTCACATGGATCCCCGAGCAGTCAAGTCCTGGACCACGACGCGATATTCATACAAGCTAGAGACAACTTGGCGGGCCTGTCGGTTTGCCTGGCGAAAGTTAAAGCAGGAGCGTGCGTCTAACTTAGGCAGACAATCCTAGAAGCTCTATAGGGAGGTATTCTATAAGGCTGATCTTAAAAAGAGCAGAAGAAGGGAAAGTTTTAGTGATAGAAGGACGGATTAGATTAAGCTCGCTTAAAGTTAATCAGATGAGAGCGACGTCGATGTCAGAATGATGGTAGGCAGCAACGCGGATCACAGCATTGCGCTGATTGCTTTCTGAAGACAGCACCCGTTGACCCCCCAGGCTGTCCAAATGTGGTGAAACGAGAGACTTACGGGCATGACGATCATAAGCCGATGATCAGCTTGGAGCGATTCATTCTGGTAAGTGGCCGGGAACCAGAGGAATTGCCCAGGGTTGCACCAAGATGAGTGTCAGCGAACAACACGATTGACAGATGCAATACTGCAAGGGATTCTAGTCTCATTACACCAAAAACGTTGATATCATCAATCACATGACTAAACGCCCGCCAAACCCCCTCATCTACAAATGTACGCCTGATGCTTCATGCCCAACCAGTCGACTACATTACCGTCATGTTTTTTCCACCCCCCCCCCCCCCCCAAAAAAAAAAACCTACAAATACTCTCAAATCGCCTTTAAGCTCCATGTCGGTATACTTGTGCCCCTGAATTCCTAAACATGATCGTATCTCTTCTCTGCAGAACCATCAGGGCTCTGTTCAACCCCTGCTCACTGTAGCCCTTGCCCTCGACCATCTCTCGCCTCAAAGTAGCCAAGCTTGTGCTCCAGCCGATTGGCAGTCGGCGCTTCAGCTCAAGCTCAAGACGATTGACTTCCTCATTCAACTCGCGACTTCCTTGGTTGCTTCCCTGGTTGACGGCATCCATGGTCGAGCAGAGGAACAGGCGGATGGCTTCATCAACATGCTCCTCCGTAGCAATAGACGAGAGTGTCAACTTGGCAAGCGACTCGGTAATACGAACAATGGCTTCCAGCTGACGCACGGTGATGGGAATGGACGAGCGGGTATTGGCTTCCATTTCTGCGGCGTGGACCTGTCTTCGGATTGATACGAAATGAGAAGAGAGTTTATCCGCGGCCTTTGAACTAAGTCGGGGTGCACAGCGCCTGAAATTCATGGTTAGCAGGGTTGGGACAGTGAGTAGTGCTTTGGAGTTGGGACCAACGTTTTGCAGTAGGTAATATATCTTCGCATCTTGTCGGCCGGAATTTCGGTTTCAGTGACCTCTTCAGTTCCCCGACCATCCATGTGAATCCCCATGACGTGCCTGGCTATTCTCTCGTCCTTCTCCCGAGTGTGTTCATCCTTGACGATGAAAATCATGTCGAAACGGGACAAGATTGTAGTTTGGAAGTCAATATTTTCTCCAGGAGTCTTCATATCGTCGTAACGACCGAAGATGGGATTGGCCGCAGCCAAAACAGACGTTCTCGCGTTGAGAATCGTTGTGATGCCGGCTTTTGCAATGGAAATAGTCTGCTGCTCCATGGCTTCGTGAATAGCGACGCGATCTTCGTCTCTCATTTTGTCAAACTCGTCGATACAGACGACTCCGCCGTCGGCCAATACCATGGCACCACCTTCCAAGTAGAATTCTCTCGTCGACTGATCTCGCTGGACGGATGCTGTCAAACCAGCGGCCGATGATCCTTTACCGGAGGTGTAGATAGAGATGGGAGCTGCCTTTTCCACAAACTTCAAGAGCTGTGATTTTGCTGTTCCAGGATCACCAAGAAGAAGCACGTTGATGTCGCCTCTCAGCTTCATCCCATCAGGCAAAATCTTCTTTGATCCACCCAAAAGCAGACACAATATGGCTTTCTTGATGTTCGTGTTACCGTAGATTGATGGCGCGATGCATTCTGCCATGATGTTGTATAAATCTGGTCGCCTGCTCAGCTCCAAAAATTCTTGCTCTTCTTCCTCGGAATATGTAGCAGAGCCCTTGGAAGATTGATCCAAGTCCGTTTGAATTCCCACTGCTCTAAGGTAAGGCGTCCGAATTGCAACTGCACCAGTGGTGGACGAATTCTTGGACGCTTTGTTCTGGTAAATGGAGAAGATTCCCACAACGGTACACCTTGAGCCCGGAACCACACGGTTTGTGAGATATCTGTCAGCAGAGATGAGAACATGTCTGGGAAGCTCTCCAACAGGTACCTGGTCCGGCGCTTCTTGGAGTTTAATGATCTGCTGGTCGACGAACTGGGACTTCTCGTGCATGACGAAGTATGGATCGAGAGGACATTTTTCGGTATGGTCGTTGGGAACTCGCTTGCGAGCACATGTTCGGGGAAGTGTCACACCTGTGAAGCCGCCAAGCACGGGAATGAATTCCTGATGCTGGCAGTTACGGCACTGAATGTTAAGCTGCGTTGCCTTCGACGACATCACCGATGCCCCGATGACAATTCCGGGGACGCGCACCAATCTCGCAATGGTCATGGAGTCCAAGTTACGAATGGAGACATCGTCAGCATCGGAATGCAGGAGAAGCTGGTGGTCTGGCAAGTCGACTTTCTTCTCGTGGGGGAAGACGATTCGATGTGTGCACTTTTTCAAAGCTGCCTCGAACTGTGCCAACGTCGTTAGTTTCCCGTCATCACCATGAGTTTCAGCTCATGTCCGACGTACAAGGGGGAGGATATCAGCAGGCTCTGAGGCCAGTTTGTGGGCCAGCTCCTCATTGAAGTTGATGAGGTCGTTGATATTAACATCACAGTAAAACTTTTTTAGCAGCGCATTCTCTCGCAGTTGATCACTGGCCGCCGAGTCAATTTTAACCATCTGCTATGATGCCACACCTGGTCAACGGGTTTTAGTGTCACATACCGATAAACAAAGTTGTTATCAAGTCGGAAATCAAGAATAAAAGTCTCGAGCTGTTGCTGCAACTGCAGTCGAGTGTCGCCGTTCTCACCAACACTTGGCTCATAAACGTGGGTGGAATATACAGATTGACGATCCATGGTTGAGTCACTGGCACACTTGCGTGGTAACAATCGTGCAATGAAAACTCAAATGGCTTGATGGTCAGATAGGCAGGTTGAAGGTGCAGATGCGACAAGGACTACGGAGAACTCCGTACTCCGAATGTAAGTCATAGCGCGTCAAGACGCGCTCAAATGCTCCCAAAGTGGAGCAAAAAAGGTAGGGTGGGGCTGCGGAGTGTTCACACAAGCTGTATTATTTCACGGGGCATTAATATTAGCGGTCTACAGAGTATCGTCACGTGTGATCAAGCTGATGATATGTAAGCATCGCGCACGCGCACGGAGAATCCTCGGCCGTGGTTTGCAACAGCTTGGCTTTAGCTGAGCTGCCTTCTTGTTGTCGATCCCATTTATCATTGTCGTAGTTATCCATGCTGAGAGCGACTGGGGTCGCCGTCAGCAATGCCCCATTGACATCTGCCATATTAATACTGGTTGCATCATGACATCTGATTCATCCGTTTTGTTGAATCGTATTTTTTGAGTATCTTCCCATGGTTCTGTACATGACAGCGATGATACCCTGGTAGCACTCCTTACCAAAGCCGTCCGCACAGCCGTCGGCCCTTTAACCGCTGCCGTACTTTCCTTTGTTTTTTAGCATTCAAGATTCGTTAAAGAACCCAAAAGAAAACTTTCTATTCAAGGGCATCATGTTCTCGTCTCCAAATGTTGGGAAGTCTGTTGACAGCTTCTCGACGCTGTCACCAGGGGGTCGTCATGAAGTCTCGCTTCATAGGTTTGTCCAAGTCACAAGCTGGAATTGCATGTATACATGCTGACGGGTTGGAAAGCAGCCGATCTGGTCAGAATTATACCCGCTCAGCTTCTCGACGTGATTCTACTGCGAGCTCCATTCATTCAATAGGCGGCACCTTGGATACCTCATCGAACAACGCATCTCATTCTGTCTACGAGTCTGGGCAAAACGGTAGGAAGCTTCCAGCCCCTCTTATTAGCAATCATCTTTTCTAACCGACGCCTTGCCAGCTATCTCGACACTTCTACAACCTCCTATAGTACGAACGGGTCTTCAGCCGCACACTACAGCGCCGTCATCAAGCTCCCACAAGGCCCCGACCGCACGAGATATCCCCCCTGTCACACTGACGAATATTCCCATCGTTGATGCTGCCGAATTCAATCCGTATCTTGCGCAAGTAGGTGCATTATACGAACAGCTGCGGCGAGTCAAAGAGAGCGAAGAAGAGGCGGCCAATAGCCGACGCAACATCAAGCCTGAAGAGCAGCACGACACGGGACCAGGCAGTCTCTTGCAACCGACCACGAGATCACACCGTCGAGGTTCCACATCCTCCGTCACGTCATTGGGTTCTATCGAGGCACCGAGCCCCTTGAGGAGGTCCAGCTCCGGATTGATGCGGAAAGCTGCCCAGGGTCCGGCTCCTTTATCAACCATCCCCACTGTGTACTACGACGAGAATTTCCATCTTGAGAACCCTAGGACGTTTGATGTGGTCAGCGAACGTTCGGAAGTGATTCGCCCTCCGTCATCTGACAAGGACACCTCCTCTGCCCCTCGCAAGGCATTAGCCACGAATGCTATTCTTCAGGAAAAGCTGTCTTGGTATATGGACACGATCGAAGTTCATCTGATCAACTCGATATCGACGGCGTCTACCACATTCTTTACAGCGCTTGGCTCCCTGAAGGAGTTGCACTCTGAAGCTGCTGAGTCAGTGGAGAGAATAATAGGGCTGAGGGAAGAACTCGCGGCTCTCGATGAGGAAGTGGCCACCAATGGGTTGCTCATTGCCCAGAAACGCCGTCGACAAGAAAATTTGCGTCAACTCAACGACGCTGTCTCTCAGTTACGCCATGTTGTTGAAGCGATTGCTAATTGTGAGTCACTTGTTGATGCCGGAGAGGTAGACGAAGCTCTATCCAGTTTTGATGCACTGGAAAAACTCATCGCGGGCGAACGTGACGAGACGGATAAAAGTGCATCACTTGATATAGTGCTGCGCGATTTACGCGGGACCTCTGCCTTACAGGGGATCAATCAAGACTTGAACACATTACGATTCAGAGTTGGAAAAGCTTTCGAGTCGCAATTCATCAGCATCTTGCTCACAGACTTGAGGCGTCATTCAGAATCCGTGACAGCATCAGAGGTCCTATCACGATGGAGCAATGCCGCCTCGAGGCAAAGAGGCGGCCACTCTCGGTCCTCTTCCGTGTTTCCCACCTATCTCACCTTGACCGAGGGACTGAAAGCTCAGCTTATGCCAAACATGATTGGGCTGCATCGTGCCAAATACGTAGTGACGGCAGCCATGGCATATCGAGACACGGTACTTCGAGAAATCCGCAACTTGATTCGACGTCCACTTCCTAGTTCAAGCGATGACGACAATGAATCCATGCTGTCGGTCTCGACAACGAGCGGCAGCAGACACCTATCTAGTCAGGAGAAATCAGCTAATCTGGCGAGAAACCTGCGTGCGCTGGATTCAGAGGATGCCGAAGAGCTTCTAGTGAAGATCTATGTTGGTGTTACAGAGACTTTGAGGCGGTTGACAACGCAGGTCAAGGTTCTTTTGGATATTGCGAGCTCCTTGTCTGACCTGCCTAGTCCAGATGGGGTCAGATCGCCGCTTGCCAGATCACCGGCCACAAGCCCTCGTCCCGATCGTTATCCCACGAATCCCATGGTGAGCGCAGACATAGAACTGCAAGAAGAGCTCCATAAGAGCCTGGATATCAACAGTCTTCTCACCCAAGCTGTTGATGTCGCCAACGACAAGATAGTGAAAATCTTGAAGGTGCGAGCCGAGCAAGCTACCCACTTGCCGTTGGACTTCTTTCTCCGGTATTTCACGTTGAACCTTTACTTTGCGAATGAGTGCGAAGCCATCTCTGGGCGAAGCGGAACGTCCCTCAAAAACGTGGTCAATGGACACATCAAAGAGTTTGTCCAGCGGAATCGGGATGCGGAGATGCAAAAGCTTGCGCAAGGCATGGAGGCGGATCAGTGGAACGCCAAAGACTTCTTAGAGAGTGACTCGCAATTACTCAACATGATACTGGGATCCAGTACACAGGATGATGCGTCTATTTGGACGGAGAACAATAAAATATGGATCCCATATCGTGAACTCGAGAAGCCAGCAGAGCCGAGCACAGAACCCGCCGAGACCAATGTCACCGGCAAAGACAAGACGCGGCCTGCTGTCATTGAGTCGGAAAGGTTTATCCTTCCAAACTCAGCCATCCTGTGCTTAAGTGGCATGGGCAACTTTTTACACCTGATTGCCGGTATACCGTCCATAACAACGGATGTGGCCTCTTCTTTGATTGCTTATTTCCAATTGTTCAATTCCCGCTGCACTCAGTTGATCCTGGGCGCGGGCGCCACCCGTTCGGCGGGCTTGAAGAACATCACCACCAAACACCTGGCTCTCGCCTCGCAGGCGTTGTCGTTCATGGCTACATTGGTCCCTCACACTCGCGAGTTTGTACGCAGCCATGCTGGGTCAGGTGCTGGGGTGTCCAGTCTGATGGGAGAATTCGACAAGGTACGGCGGCTACTGCAAGAGCACCAAAGCAGTATCTATCAAAAGCTCGTCGACATTATGAGTGGGCGAGCGGCGATTCACGCCAAGAGCATGAGGGCCATCGAGTGGGACACATCCAAGGCCGACTCTGTACATGCATACATGGAAATTCTTGCGAAAGAGACCATCACGCTACATCGGGTGCTAACGAAACATTTGCCCGATGCGTCAATTCAGATGATCATGACTCCCGTTTTTGCCAGTTACAAGGAACAGCTGGGGGCTCCTCTTCGAGAGGCAACCCTGAAAACAGAAGCTGGCCAACAAAGGTGAGCTGGTTGCCCGTGTTGTACCCCGTAGTTTCTTTCTTGACCATCGACGATGTTTTCTTTCTCGAGCAAGACGGAGTAGCTAGCTAACCTGGAGGAACACAGCATGCTGCAAGACGTGAAGTTTTTCTCATTCAAATTGGGCAAGATCGAGGGGTCCGGCGACGCTGGAGATTTTCTGACAGAGATTGTCAATTCCAAAGAAGTGAAGCCCAAGACGCCCGAACCTTTCAAGGCAGGAATTGCGACAGCCGAGAACGAGAAGGACGAAGACGACACTGCTGTGTCCAAAGGGAAAACGTCATCATCGTCATCACCAACGAAGGAGGATGATAAGACCAACGCTTCACCAAGTACAGATGACAATGAAGCGTTGTAGGAAGGCGAATGAAGTCTACAGAGAAGGGAGTTCATTTACACGAAGATATGCCCGGAAGTTTATTTGTCAGTAATGTGCAAGGGAATTTTGACGAGTTACAAGACATGTACATGTATGGCAATTACAAACAGGCTACGTACAGAGAGAGGTACGCAAACAAGAGCAAGTCAAGACGGTCGACGGAGTACTATTGATACCCGGGGGGGGGGGGGGCATTTCCAAAAGCGTAGAAGTAACTTGGCTCCATTGACGAGCCATGACGAGTGCTCTGCCATGTCGCATCCAATGGGTACCTGTGCACGGATTACTCGGAGATGTGTCATCCGTTGCGTCATCCCTCATCCGCCTGGCACACTCATTCTGTCCACAGCAGCAGTCTCGACCACCACTCTCTGTTTGTCCCCCCATAAGCCGCACATGCAGGAAAGGCACAGACGCAATGCAGAGATTACTCAATGCATTTACTTACACGACCTCGTCGTCTCCATACAGTGTTTCAACATGATAGGCCACTCCTGCATTTTCTCAGCCCAACCAATTTATTCCGATATTCGTGCTACTTGTCCTCTCACGATAGTACAATGGTGTGCCGTTCCGTGAGTGGAGTTGCCGTGCATTTCACATCATTTTCGGGGGGGAAGGGTGGTATCTTCCGAGAACCAGTTCTCTGAGAGGAAATCCATCATCGAATCATGCTCTTTCTTTTAGGCGAAGCACGCTATGAAAGTCAAATCATGACACCAATTATGAAGAACAAGTTTCGGCGTTGCTATGCGTCGCCCTGCGTATTAGTACTCTACATGTTTTTTTATTTATATTTTCCCCCAACAACGCTCGTCTGTCAGGGGGGCGGGTGAATGATCTCGACGCAAAAAAAAATGTCCTTCATTATATAGGGAACAGGGACCATGGGGAATTTTTGATTTCTTCCCCCTCACTTGGTCCGCTTGTAGATCTTGTCGAGAAAGACTTCGAAAACAGCCTTCTTCAGCCCCTCGCTCTCGTCGATGCCGTCAATCATGGAGCGAATCTCAGCAGCCCTCTTCTCCTCGAATGCCTCGTAGCGCTCCTTGATCTTCATGTCGCTGTACAGCTTCTTGATGACGGCCTCCTTTTCGTCGCTCTTCTGCCCGTAGTTGTCCTCGAGGATCCTGCGCTGCTCGGGCGTCGCAATCTCGATGGCCTGGTTGACCAGCCACGAGCACTTGTTGTCCTTGATGTCGGTGCCGATCTTGCCCGTGTGCTCCGGCAGGCCGAAGTTGTCGAGGTAGTCGTCCTGGACCTGGAAGTACTCGCCTAGCGGGATGAGGATGTCCTCGGCCTGCCTGAGGTTCTTGGGCGTGGCGAGTTTGAGCTGGTGCAGGGCCAGCGCGACGGGCAGGTAGAAGGAGTAGTAGGCCGTCTTGTAGATGACGATGAAGCGGTACTTCTCCATGGAGAAGTTGTCGAGGTCGACCCTGTCCTCTGGCGCGGTGAGCAGGTCGCACAGCTGGCCCAGCTCCGTCTGGAGCGTCGTCTCGTGGAAGAGCTCCAACATGTCCACGTAGGCCGGATGTGAGCGGAAGTACTTCTTGAGGAGCAGGTAGATGGCCGACTCGAGGACGAAGGCGTCGTTGATGGCGATCATGCCCACGCCTGGCTGGCGGAACCAGCACGGGCTGCCGCGCCGCGTGACGCTGCCGTCCATTATGTCGTCGGACACGAGGAAAAAGGCCTGCAGGAGCTCCGTCATCCAGCCCAGCGTCGCGGCGAGGAAGTACTCTTCCTCGCCGAGGGGCCGGCCAACGAGGAGGGAGACTGAGTCAGGGACGGACATGCCGCGGTTGCATTTGCCGCCGAGGGGGTTGGCTCGAAGGTTCTGTTTTCATGCGAGTTGGTGTGTTTTTAGCTTCTTCTTCTTCTTCTTCGTCTTCTTTTCTTCCTTGTAAAGAATGTCCATAACATTTTGGCTTTTGGGGGGGGGCAGCCGGGGCCAAGTTTGACAGTCCATCGGCCAGAAGCAAAAGGCTTTACTAACACTCCTCAACCAATCCAGTTCCGCCTGGGGAAGCTTATACGACCTGGCATGCTCCAAAATCGCTTCCTCGAGCTTGGGATACACCGACTCGAACTCCTTGAGCGTCGTTTTCTGCGCCATTGTGATCTGAGGGGCTGTACGGATCCGGCCGGGTATTTTTTTTGCGAATGTCTCTGCAAAAACGAGCAAGTCGACGAATCCCAATGTCTGGGAGGGGGGCGGGGGGGAAGGCGGTCAAGGACCGTCAAGCAGAGAAAAATATCGACGTTGGCAGTTGGCAGGTTGGGTTCAACGAGGGGCACTGGGCCCCTTCTTGAGGTAAGGAGGGAAAGGTGGGGGGGGAAGGGGGGGGTGCGAACATTCAAGCATCGGGGTTTTTTTTCTTCCCGGGTTTCATATCAGGCATTACAGAAACGGTACATATCGTTTCTAATAAATGCGGCTAAGCGAACATGTATAGACCCGACATCTCCCGTCCTGCCGCCTAAACTGCCGCCTAAATGTCCTCGCAAAGCAATGGGCAGCGTGCACTGACCCGTCCACTGCCGCATCTAATACGTCCGTACGTCCATCCAATTCACACAAAGTACGCGCACACGTGGGGAAACATCCCATTTAGCCGCGAGCGATCTGCATCGCATCATCTAGATAAGAGGTACTATTCGTTATCCAATCTATAAGGGGTATAAAGGGGCATAAGGGGTGTATATGTGATCTGAAGGGTGATATGTACAGAATAGTGACATCGAAAAGTGTGGGGGATAAATGTTCATCAGTGACAGTGAGAAGTGTTAAAAAAAAAAAAAAAAAAAAACCCCCTTCTAGTAACGAGAGCCCGGCCCGTTAGAATGACAAGACCACCGACATGGACAGCTGTCAAGACACACCAAGCCGGTGGTTGAATATGAAGGGAGGGAAAAAAGTGTGGTTGGGACAAGCACTTGGACTGGCTCGCACCAGTCAAGTCGTCGCGTCCCTAAAGAAAGAAAGAATAGTCATAGTCGGAGCCCCCGAAAAGAAAAAGAAAAGAAGTCCATTTCCAGCTGCGCCTTTGGTACCAGCAGAATTTGCTCCATGTTCCCCTGTAACCCATCAGTGTCTCGTGGTCTCGAATCTTGTCCAAAGACGCGCGAGGGGTATCCTTCTTTTGTGAATCCAAGTTTGCCGTGTTCCCTATGTGATAATCCTTTTTTTTTTTTCCTTTTTTTGCATGTACATCATATCATCATGATTCGGGCGCTTAGTGCGCGGTTCTTCTTTTTCTTGAGTGCTTTACTGGGCCTGGGCGAAGTTGAGGCCGCTTGAACCGGAGCCCAGAGTGGTGATGAGGTCAGACTCTTTGGTGACCTTGGTCTGTATATCATCGGGAAGCCAGTAGGCGTTGTCGCAGGGGAAGACCTCGCAACCAGACATGGGCCACTGGCCATCAGCGGGCCACATCTGCTTGACGTTGGCGTGATCCGCAGGGCTGACGATGGCAGAGACGTCGAAGTAGGTCATGTCCCCCCAGTCGTGGAAGTTGACCTCGCCGAGCATACCGGGCTTATTCTCCTGACCCTTCTGGACGGCGTAGTAGTTACCCTTCCACTTCTCGGTAGGGAAAGTGACCTTGGTCTTCTCCTTGTTGTTTACGGTGACGCTTTTGACCTCTGCGTAGCCTTCGCTGGGGGTGAAGTGGATAGTACGAGTGACATTGTCAAGAGTCCAGAAGGTGACGGAGCTGGCGCTGACGGCAGCAGCGGAGGCAACAAGAGCCAGAACGGAGGTAGCGAACTGCATATTGACTGATCGTTTGTGTGTTTCTGTGGTGAGAGTAAAAAAGATTGTTTGGAGTTGGTCGGTTACGGAGCCGAGCCGTTGTATAGGTTGGTTGTATGTGTTTGTGCGTGTTCGTGTTGTGTGTGTTTGGGAATGAGTGCAGAAGCTTGTCAAGAATTGATGGGCTTCAAAAATGAATGTAAGTCCGAGGACAAGACACGGAAGCAGTTAATTCAGAAGGATAGTAGTATGGTTGGAAAGGAAGCCACGGGATCGGTATGGTGAAGGGGGGGCGGGAGGCTTGATTTATAGATCTCACAATGGGCTCTCTCACCATGGGCCATGGCGGCACATGGCTCGAGAACAAAGGGTGTGGCACGGCCGAACTTTGAACAGGACTGACTTGTTCTTGGACGTGTGTTTGATGTCGACTTACGTGGGTCGTGCTAGATAGAGCCACAAGTCGAGTTCGAGAACCCAACAGGAGACGAGAGAGACGAGAACAAGAATGGGCCCACTGGATATCTCCTCCACACCTCCATTCTACTTCCTCGCGATTTGTATGTATGTATTTCGACAATTGTCGCGGGGGGGAGTTTGCGCCGGTCCCTTGGTACCTGAGAAGTCCCTGGGCTCCAACGCCGCCTCGCCGCCTCGCCGCCACGCTGCTGCTTCCGTGTGCTTCGCGATTACTCGTGCATCTGCGGATCAGTACATGTAGAGTAAGTGCAGTGATCCACAACTTTACAGGTACAAAGCATCTCAGCTTTCGCATGGCTTGCCATATGCCGTCCCAAACCATACTAGTTCCTCCAATCGACGATGCCGTTGTCCTCGCGCATGCTTGTACAACTTGTGCGGTTCAAGACGACGGCAGACACCTTTTTTTAATTTCCTGTTTGAATGACGAGTAGAGAGGAAGAAAAGACAACTGCCCAATTCCACTCGAGGTGTCGGCCCTCGGGTACCGATCCATTTTCGGGAAAGGTTCGTGGACAAGCTTTTTTTCTCTGGCGGCAGCTTGATTAGAATGAAATCCGAGTGTTTTGGAAAAGTACCAGTGCCCTCTCCCTCTTCATGATTCGTCCTCTCGTCCGTTGTGGCGTGGTCGGCAGGCAGATGGCTCATTCAGTCGACTACTTGTCGTTGCACTGTGCGGACGGCGGGCACGGCAGAGCGGGTACTGGCGAACTGTACGGACGTCGTAATGTACGTTCACGGACTGCGCGATGCCAGATCGAGGGGTTTGGATTGAGTTGAGTGGATTGAGTTGAGTGGGGCGGGCAGGCGGCAGGCAGGGGGTGCCACGCCTGCCCTGTTGTTCCGACTCCCAAGACAACCCCCGCCTCGACACGCAAGGACGGCCATCTCTCGCAGATGCCCGGGCCAATGAATAAAAGCGTCATGACCAGCTTGGTTGGGAGTGCGCGCGAGACAGGGAGACCAGCAGAAGCTGGCTTTGGGAGGAAAACATAAATCTGTTCTGCACAACCACTGCCACCGTTTCCCTAATTCCCCATGTAATTTCCTCGTTCCTAATATCCTAATCTCCTAATTCCTAATTCCTCGCGAACATGCTTCGTAGCATCCATTGGCCCGGCCGAAAGCCTCCTGTGCCTGGTGCCTGGCATAGCATCCATGTGGCCAACCCTGACAGGCTGTCCTCCAGGCACTGTGTGTTGCACGTTGTACATGTAGTACGCGTCTTCCAGTTTGTGGTGTGGTGGGCGGGTCGGCAGGCCCCACCCACTCTCCTCCTCGTCGAGGTGGTGGGTGTGCAGTCTGCGGCGACTTTGCAAGTCTACAAGTATCCCGGCTGCTATGTAAGTCCATGCCAAAGTACCCAGTACCCAGAAGGAGACTTGTCGGCCTGGAATTTAGTGCCATGTCAGGTACCCGCTACAGCATATTGGTGCGTCCGTGACTGGTCGCCAAGCTTCCTCCTACGGCGTGTCATGTTTCTTCTTTCTTTCTTTCCAGGCCTCATTCTTGGCTTCTTTTTCATTGTTTTCCTCTCTCTGCGGCCCTGGACCCGCCCGCACGCTTATGTTGGTCGCATTCCGTGCTCAGGTAATACTCCGTACATAGTGCCATCCACCCACCCACACGCTGACAGGTCTGGCAGTACGGAATAGGCCGCCACGCCGCCAGCACGGATTCTGGCGGATTACCTACGGATTAGTAGCATACATATGTAATCCGTACAGTAGTAGCACTGAGAAATGGCCCGTTTTTTTTTGTGGGGGGGGGGGTTTTTTTTTTTTACCATTGGTGTTTGAGCATTTGGCTTGTGCGCGCTCTGACCTATCTTTTCGTGCCCCTCAATGTTCCATCTTCACACTCGACCGGTCAGGTCAGTCAGTATCCGCTCCCTTCCAGTCTGCTCGTCATGGAACCCTCGGGCTATCGGCCCAGAAGTGCAGACCGCTCGTTCTGCGTTGTACTAGACGCAAGCACTCAATGACATGGCATTGTCCACGAATCTGCCAACAAGTTAACAAGCATGCTACCTAGCTTGGTCCAATAACCATCACAGCATGAATGAATATGTACATATGAACAATGTAGCGGGGCCTTCAGTATTCTGGCCCAGGCCTTGTCTTGAGTGTTGACTATTTGGGCCCACTTCCACACCATCGATACAGGAAGATATTTCCTGACGAGACCGTCAGACTGTCCTCTGGGCTTGTCTTGTGGCGATCCCTGATTAGGAAGGCTGCTGCAAAAGTCCCGCTTCACGTCTTTTGTATCGCACGTAGAAAAATTTTCAGTCCAGACAGTGGTGATAGTGCAAAGCCAATCAGCGATGGAGGAAAACTCTTCTTCATATTCATGAAAGCTCGCTGACCAAGATTTCTAGACTTTTGCCCCCCCTCACCCACTGGATGGACGGATGCAGAGGCTTGCTTTTGCGGGCAAACCTCGATATCATGGATCAGATTTCACATCCCTGTCAAGCATTTACTTACCTTGTCCAGGCCGGTAATCAGTCAATGTTGACGGCACTAGGCCATCCATTATAAGGTGTACCATCGCCGAGACGATCACTGCGCCAACTAAGGGAATCAACGATGATCTAACGTGATTTTGCTCAGACCGGCGGTCGGTTTAGTAAAAGAGGGGAACCATGAGTTGCCGACAGATTATGATAAACACCAGACTTATTGTAGCCATCCGTTGCTCGTTTTGGTGAACTGGGTGTGATATGATAAGTTGGCATCGTGTGCGAATATGCACTGCAGCAAGATGTTGGCTAAAAATCGTGCCGGGCTTGTTCAAGTATCAAAAGCACGAGGGACGATTTGTCCTTCTTCCGCCTTCTTCCGTCTTAGCAGAAGAAAAGGTGTGCAAAGGTGCCTGTAGGTGCCTGTCTGCTTGCCCTACTTGATGTGTGCTACGGTAGCTTTGTCCGATATCGTACTTCTGTCGTGGTCTCTCACAAGTGGTGTGGTGAGCCTAGCCAAGATAAATGGAACTAGGACTGCGCTCATTCTCCCAGGCATTACATGAAAAGTAATGACGATTTGAAGGAACGTGACACATGAGTCCAATATGCTTTCAACGTGAGCAAGTAGATTCGGGGAGGAACAAAAAGACTGCCGGTTTTTTTATCGCCTTTTGCCTCAGATTTGATGAAATGTTGGCCGCTGGTTACAGGTGTAACGTAACAGGCCAGTTGGTATTTCATCGAGATCCAAGAGAAACTCCCCCGTGCGGATCAACGAGGGTGAGAGGATCTCAGCATTTGGGTGTGCCACCCTTGTTGGCCTCGGAGACCTTTTGCTCTGTGAGCACGGCAATTGTTTTCGGGTGAATCAGCAAATTTTTCGTTATTGTTGTTGTGCCCTCCCGACAAGAGCGACTAGACACGGCGCGATGCACTTTCCGCATTAGTGCATGAAAAATTTGCATGAAGTGATGAATAAAGTTCGACGAAATATGGATAGTGAGTGGCCTTGATGCCTGGAAAACTAGGCTATACCAAATACCTTCACATGCCTTTCAAAGTATGGCAATGAGGAGACGGAACATGTAGCTCGAGGTCCTCGGTTCCTGGACGGCGGCATCCGAAGGAATGGGGATGTCAATGGGCCCGAAATCAATGTGCATGATGCTTGTAGCCTGGAAAATATCTTGACGTGTCCATTTATCCATGACGTGAACACAACGATGCATATCCTGAGAACAGTGGGGTTACAGGTTCCAGGTACGCCAGGGAGTCAGCAACAGCAAATAAGTCGTTCGATAATCCACAATGCAACATTCAAGGCAATGAACCGCTTGATGACGTGAAGTTCCTGAGGCAAAAATAACCAGCGATCAGCGAGGCGACTCACTGTCGACCAGCCTGCCCATCATGGGTGAGCAGTAAACGGACGTGGATTTCCCTCATCACAGCGTCATTTTCCACTGGGAACAGAAGTGCCAGGCGCGTCAAAAGGTTGCGTACATACATGACCATCAACTTTGACAGTCGAGGCCTTGAAGCAGTACCAAAATTGAGTGGGATAATGTAGGTTGTATTGTTCAGTTATCTAGCTACCGGGTTCCCTATAATAATACTACTAATAATTACCTTAGCCATTCTCCACCTCAACAGGCTAGCGGGGTCTAAGATAGTGTTAACCATAATATCATAAGCTAGTGATTATTCTTACTAATCCTTTGAGTTATTCCTCCCCTTAATTATTATTCTCTATCTCCTAATAATTCTATATCTCTTTCTTTAGATCCTAATTAGCTATATCCTAAGTATTTAATCTAGGTAGTTATAATCTTTCCTGGCGCAGGATATACATCTTTAGGTTATTAATATAAATTTTCTAACCTTATCCACCTTCTAATGGTTTAATTTTGTAGGACACTAATAATAGCTTTTTCTTTACTATTAAAAGCTTTCCCTAGGTCTTATAGAATTTCCCCTTTAACTTATTCTCCTTATCTATTTTCTCCTATATAAGATTACTAACTTTAAACTAATATAAGGATTTTAAGGAGTTATCTTTACTATTAGTCTTTCGGGTTTAAATTAATTCTCTTCTCTCCTCTCTTAGATTAGAATACTATAAGTTTATTTCTTAGATTAGTTTAGAGTTACTCTCTAGTTTTAATAAGTCCCTAATCTCCTCTAGGTTATTATTAACTCCCATATGCTTTGTAAATAGATTAAATCCTAACATTAATATAGCTAGGGTTATCCTAGCGCTTAATATAAACTAATTATTTAAAATAACTATAATACTTAGAATAGCCTAATTCTATAAATTAAGTAATACTCTATCCCTTTCTACTACCTACTTTATTAATTATTATTTCACTAGGTAAATATTTCGCTTAGCAAGTCCTATGGAAGCAGGATATAAGATAGGTTTAAATATAATTATTATACTATCTTTTCCTGCTATTAATTCAAAGGTTAGGTTCTTAAAGTAGGATTCGTTATTATAGTAGATTCTTTTTAGCTAACTAAAAATAAAGCTCTAATACTTATCCTATATCTAAGTAACTAAATCCCTAGTAGCTTCATTATAAGACTATCCTAGCGCAAACCTTATTATATAGTCCACTACGATTAATACATATAAGTCCCTATTTCAAGCCTTAGGAGCAGAGCTTTGCATGTAGTGTAGTATTTGTAGTATTTTAGCTTTCGATGTAGTATGTAGTGTAGTAGTTTGTAGTGTAGTGTAGTATGTAGTGTAGTGTAGTAAATACTACACTACACTACAAATACTACAAATGTAGTATTAGTAAAAAAAAAGTGGGTACTTTTATTATCTTATAATATTCCTTAGATTTTTCTTAATTAGCTTAATATTAGCCTTTCTTTTTATTATAATTTAGTTATTTAGTTATAAATATTTTAAGTTTAGGCTTATTTAAACTATTAAGCTAATAATAGGGATAGGGTTACTAAAGATAAACTATTTTAGTATTTATATATAGCCTAAATTTTTTAGTAAATTTAAAAGGTCTTTATACTTTTATAGCTTTTTTCTTAGATTTACTATTTAATTTTAGTATATTTTTTATCTTTTAATCTAAGATTTACCCTAAAGAAATTATTTATTATTCTATAAAAATAAGATATTAAATATAATAATAATATATTTAGATTAATAAGACTTTTATTATAAAGATAATATTTTATTATATTTAGTAAGAGGTTCTTTAGTAATATAACTATTTTCTTTAAATTAAAACTAATTATATTAAGTTTTTAGGTTTTTAAGGTAAAAGAAAATTAAAAAACTGTAAAAAAGCTATAATAATAAAGCTATAATATTTTTTAGGATATTAAAATATAAAATAAATTAATTTCTGTTAATTATTTAATATATAAAGAAATAAGCTTTAAAACTAGGTTTAATTATTAATACTATTCTTATCTTACTTTCTTAGTTAAATAGTTTTTTTTAAAAGTAAGTCTAAAGTAAGTTTAAAGTGGGTCTAAAGTAAGGTTATTTAGTTATATCTCTTACTTAGTTATAGCTTTTATAGTTTTTTATAATCTAGTCTTATAAAAAGAAGGGATTTATAAAAGTGGGTCCAAAGTGGGTCTATTTAATTATACCTCTTACTTAATTTTATAACTTTTATAGTTTTTTATAATATAGTCTTAGAAAAGAAGGGATTTATAAAAGTGGGTCCAAAGTGGGTCTATTTAATTATACCTCTTACTTAATTTTATAACTTTTATAGTTTTTTATAATATAGTCTTAGAAAAGAAGGGATTTATAAAAGTGGGTCCAAAGTGGGTCTATTGAATTATATCTCTTACTTAATTTTATTACTTTTATAGTTTTTATAACATAGTGTTAGAAAAGAAGGGATTTATAAAAGTGGATCTAAAAGTGGGTCTATTTAATTATACTTGTTACTTAGTTATAGCTTTTCTAGTTTTTATAATCTAGTTCTATAAAAGAAAATATTAATAAAAGTGGGTCTAAAGTGGGTTATGTTAGATATATCTTTTATTTATTACTAGCTTTTATACTTTTTTTATAATCTAGTTAAAGAAAAAAGAGATATTAAAGTTTATTATTATTATTATTACTATTATAGCTAAAGTACTAGTACTAGCTATATAGAAAGCTAACTAAGGTAAATAATATATTTTTACTATTATTATTTTAAATATTATTTTAAAAAAACATAAGAAAGAAAAGTATTTTATTTTACTAATATTTTTATAAACCTTAAAATACTAAATAACTAAAAAGTAAAGCTTTTTCTATAGTAATTTACTAATACTTACTAATGTTTTATTTAAGTTATTTATTTATTATTTAAACTTAATTAAACTTTAACACTTATAATATTATAAAGTAATAAAAGCTATTCTTACTTATTCTAAGTAATTTTAAGCTATTTTAAGCTATTTTAAGCTATTCTAAGCTATTCTAAGCTAGTATAAGCTATTATAAGCTAGTATAAGCTATTATAAGCTAGTATAAGCTATTATAAGCTAGTATAAGCTATTATAAGCTATTATAAGCTATTATAAGCTATTATAAGCTATTATAAGCTATTATAAGCTAGTATAAGCTAGTATAAGCTATTATATTATTAAAAAATTCAAAATACTACAAATACTACAAAATACTACAAATACTACATGTAGTAGAAAAATTTCATTGTAGTGTAGTATGTAGTGTAGTGTAGTATGTAGTGTAGTGTAGTATGTAGTGTAGTGTAGTATACTACACTACACTACAAATACTACAAGATGTAGTGTAGTGTAGTATAAAGCTCTGGGCATGAGATCTACGAAGTCAAGTGGATTAACAGCAACGACAATCCGGCAGACGCGATAACTAAATCATTGCTAAATTTATTACTTTTCTCTTTAATTAATTTAAATAAATTAACGATTCGTGTTAAAGGATAGGTGAAGAGACCTATGATATTAGGAGACAGGAGCTTAGGCAAGGACTGATAGATTAATTTAATTAACTAATACTATAATAGCTAATTAGAGCAGTGGATTCCTATTAAGGGATTTACTAGTGTATACTTTCCTTTAATCTGATTTTTATTACGTTTTTAAGCTCTTTAGCTATAAAGGAAAAAGAGAGATTACTAGTGTTAATTCCTTCGGATCTTTATTAGTTTAATTATAGCTAAAGACTAGACTAATTGTGGGTCTAGCGCGATGCACGCGATGTGATTGGCTGCATTAATTCGCCACCCCCTTTTATGCCCCACATACGGATTTCGCTTACTTTTCTAGCATCTAGACTTTCCCTCTCTTCTCCCTCTTTCCTAGCTAGCTAACTAACTATCATTGACTTCAATTATATAGGATTTATTACCTGCGCAGGACCTTGGTGCATCTAACAATTACTACTACTACTACTATTATTACTATTATTACTATTATTACTATTATTACTATTATTATTATTTTAAAAAATATAAGAAAGAAAAGTATTTCATTTTATTAATATATTTAAAAAGCTTAAAATACTAAGTAATTAAAAAGTATAGCTTTTTCTATAGTAATTTCCTTATACTTATTTATATTTATATTTTAGTTACTTATTTACTATTTAATTTTAATTAAACTTTAACACTAATAATATTATAAGTTAATATAATTTATTATAATTATATTTTATAAATATATTATAAGCTATTATAAGCTATTATAAGCTATTATAAGCTATTATAAGCTATTATAAGCTATTATAAGCTATTATAAGCTATTATAAGCTATTATAAGCTATTATAAGCTATTATAAGCTATTATAAGCTATTATAAGCTATTATAAGCTATTATAAGCTATTATAAGCTATTATAAGCTATTATAAGCTATTATAAGCTATTATAAGCTATTATAAGCTATTATAAGCTATTATAAGCTATTATAAGCTATTATAAGCTATTATAAGCTATTATAAGCTATTATAAGCTATTATAAGCTATTATAAGCTATTATAAGCTATTATAAGCTATTATAAGCTATTATAAGCTATTATAAGCTATTATAAGTAATTATATTACTAAAAATTACAAATACTACAAATACTACAAAATACTACATGTAGTGTAGTGTAGTAAAAAAATTCCCTTGTAGTGTAGTGTGTAGTGTAGTGTAGTATGTAGTGTAGTGTAGTGCAAAGCTCTGCTTAGGAGTAATAGGTCCTAAGTAATCTATTACGACCAAAGCCTAGGGTTCTAATATTATTATGGTTTTCAGAGCGGATTAAGGTAATCTTATTCCTATTTACTAGTAGACTAGATAAGATTAGCAGTAAGATTCTATATCTCTTACTCTATCTAGCTAGAAATATTACCTATAAAGTTTTTATATTATAATAGTTAGTCCAAAATAACCTATAGTGTTATAGGCTTATTAGAGTTTAATTAGAACTTCTTTAGAAAGTATATATTCTAATAGTAATTCATCTAGTTCTAAATAGTAGAGTTTTTATTCTAAGATTTAATATTTTAGCGCCTAACGCCAAATTAGTTTCTAATATTCAGCTAGGATTGTCTAGTAACTATAAATAATCAAAGTCAAAATTTCTCTATACTATTTAGAGTTTAGCTATTCCTAAAGCTTAGTTCTTACTATCTCTAAGGTTTTATTATCTAATCTTTCGCCTTCTAGTATAATTATTTTACTTCTTATTAAAATCATCACTAGTTACTCTTATGTAGCTAGTGTTACATTAACGCCTATTTATCTCTTTACTTTATATAGATTAGACCTAAGTTCTTCTAGTAGTCATGACATCCTATCCATAATCTTTATAATCTTCATTATATTAGGTTAGTATATATATTTCATATTTAACTCTTAGAGAATATTTACCTATTAAGTAACCTTCCTATAAACCTTAGAGAGATTCGCTATAGAATTAATAATTCCTTTGTAATCCGTGTACACCTTTAAAGGGTAAGGTAAACTATTCACTAGCTATTACGTCTCTTTTAACCTAATAATAATAGCTAACATTTCCTTCTTAGGTATTATATATTGTTTTTCAGCGTCCCCTAACCTATGAGATATCTATATAATAATTTATACCTTTAAGAAATTTAATTCTATTACGCTTATGCTAGGATTAGTGTCTTCTAGCTAAAATAGAACTCCTCTAGTACCTATGTCTAAAGCATCTATTACTAAATAAAACTATATCCCTAGCTAGGCCCTAAAAGTAGTATTTACCTAAATACTATAGCAGATTTATAGTAAAGCATCTTAAGCCTCTTATATCTATTTAGGGTTCTCTTTTAGGACTTCTACCCTCTAGACTAATAGCTTCCTTAATTTAGTAACCTTCTAAATGTCTTAGAAAAAGACCTTCTTAATTATTAGCACTAGGTCTAATCTCCCTAGAATAAACTTCCGTAGGAATGGCATTAGATATATTAAGACTAAGATTTCATTCTAAGTTTTCAGGGGTCTTTATTTAAAATATTTCTCTAGGTTAGCAAATCTTTTATGATGTTTCCTTGCTAGTTTAATCTTCTTATCTTTTAATAAGTATTTAACATAGTTTACGCTAGACGTAAAAAGGGTGGTCTTACATTTACTTAGTCTAATCAGAGCCTAAGTAACTTATAGGAAGTATTATTTCTATAGAAAGTTAAAGTAATTCTCCTATATTTCAGAGCCTAAGTAGTAGTTATTTATATAAATAGAGAATAATATTTATATATCCTTTATATATCCTAGTATTAATTCGCTTTCTATTCTATTTTTAAAGAATAAGTATCTAAAGGTTATGTCTCTAAACCTAGCGTAACTTGCTAGTAATCCTATTAAGCCCTAGGCTATGTTATTATAATAATATATTCTATTTAGCCCTGAAAAGGCTATCTTATATTTATTAGGTAGGTAAATCCTAATTACCTAGAACCTATTTAACGCGTCCGCTTAGGAGAATATTATTAATTTTCTATAATAAACTAAATCTAAATCTACTTCTATATTATAGCATAGGTAAGCTATCTTAATAGTCTTGCTATTTATGTTATAATAGTTATATACTACTTAAAACACCTTTAGAGTTTTAGGAGCGAAAATCATTAGTGCCACCTATTCTAATAGTCCTTAATAAATAATACTTGCTTTCTTTATAGCTAGAAACACTTTCTTTATAAACTTATAATATAGTCTAGAGTACTAATATTACTTCCTCTTCCCTAGTTAGGCATTTAGAATTAAAGGGATATAATATTATAGTAAGTTAGTTATGTAAATATCCTTAAGTCTCTTAATAAAATATTCTCTGTAGGTATAATATAACCTTATAATTATTATCTATTATTTAGCAGTCCTTATATAGTCTCTAAGGATAATATTAGACTAATTAAACCATAAAACTATGGTTTTAGTTAGGGAGTTAGATAATAGTTAATTTATATGTAGATTTTAATATCTTAAGGGGTAGCCCTTAATTTCCGGATTTCCTATATAAATATTTAATTTAGGCTATCCCACACTATCCTAGGTTACTATCTCCTTATCTAGGTCGCGAACTAGTGTATAACCTACGCGATTTAACTATAACACTAAGTCCGTATAGTAGTTATTACTATCCCTAGTTTTATTAACTAATTCTTTAATTTAGTTATTTATATAGTAATTTCTGATTTTTAAGGGGGAGGCCTTGATTTCTTTATTTCCTATATAAATTAGTCCTTAGTTATATCTAAGTATGTCTATCTTTAAACACTAGTCTTTATCCCTATCTAAGTGTTATAAATACTATAGCCTAACCTTAGTTTCTCTAGGTAAACCTAGATTATTAGTATTTATATAGTGTTTTCTATTTCCTAAGGGGTAAACCTTAATTTCTAATTTTCCTATATAAATTAAGTGGTTACTATGTCCTAGCGCGTCTGCCCCTAGTTCTTGCTCTATTAGAACGCTTAACTCCTATGTATTATGTATCCTAAGTTCTGTTTCTTAGACTAAGACCTAATTTTTATTCTTTAGGTAGTAATTCTTACTTTATAAGGGGGTACCCTTAATTTTTAACTTTCCTATATAAATTAGGACTTCCTTATATCTAGAGGTGTTTTCTATAGGTTTCTCCTATCCTTTCCTAATACTATAGGAGTCTTTTAGTATTTTAAATAAATTAAGTTTATTATACCTATCTAATTCCTATCCTTTAGCTAGGTTAGGCCTTATAGATTCTTTAAATTTCTCCTTATTTATTTCTTCCTCTTCTAATTCTTTAGGATTATCCTTTATTATATCTTCCTATAATAATCCTAGTTCTTTATAATAGTTCTTATTAACTTATACTCTTACTAGGTTCTATTTAATAAAACTATAGTTTATACTTACTACTAATTTCTTTTCTTATAAAGTCTTATAGAAATTAGTCTAACTCTATGTAATTATCTAGTATATTAATATAGGTTTTAGTTAATTAAGGCTAGAGTAATAAGAGGTGAATAATTTAATTTCTATCTTAGGGTTTAACATAAGGATTAATTTATCTATAATAATATTCTATAGTGGTTTCTAGATAACTATAGTAGTAAACTTTAACTCTAGTTTATAGGTAAGAACTCGTTTATTAGTTGTTTTTACTATATTATCTAGGCTAGAACTATATAAGCTATCTATCTTACTTCTAACCTTATTTATAGTAATATTATTCTTCCTATTAATACTTCCCTTAGTTCTCCTATTTTCTTAATATACCTTTCTTCTATACTTTATTCCCTAAGTATTCTCCACTAGTATTTCTTTAAAACTTATTATTCTAATCTTATCTAGTAATAGTAAATTATAAACATATAAATAACCGCTAGTATCTTTATTATCCGTGATTCTTAGTTTTCTAATCCCTAGTTTTTTACTTTATTAAATACCTTACTATTTAATCCCCTTAGGATTTCCTTAACCTTCTCTAGGATTTCTTAGTTATTCTCTATAAACTCTATAATTTTATCTAGTCCTATTCTCTATAGAAGCTAGGCACATGGATTAGATTATTAGAATAGGTCTAGGCATAGGTATATTAGGAGTGTTTATATTTTGCCCTTAGTACTTGTAATTATGATTTTCTCTAGCCTATAATATTTAATAGTATTTATTCTTTATAACCAAACCTTTCCTAATAATATATCCTAATCTTATTAAGCTAGTATTATATAGTATTTAGCTAGAGCTAAGATTTCCCTAGCTATAATCTAGAGGTAAGCATAGTAGGAGATTAGTTAACACACATTATTTGCTATCTTAATAAATCTTAATTTATAAAGTTAGACTAAAGGGATTCCATACCTCTTTAGGTAATTTATATTTACTAGTTCCACGCTTAAGCTACTATTAAGCAAAGCTAAGTCACACTAAATACCCTTAATATATATTATAATATATCCTAGGGTTATTAGTACTTCGCTATCTAGCCTAGTAATATTATTCTATATAATTATAGTGTTTGTTAACCCTAGGGATCTATAGGCTACTATTTCTAGACCTATTATTCCCTTATATAGCTCTAAGAGATAAGAGATAATTACTTTAGCTCTATTACCCTTTAACTTTTATTAGCATTATATTAAGTAACTTAGTTATTAGCGGATAATTAGGGCTATCTAGAGGAGTTATAAAACACGAATAGATACTATAGTTTTACTTAGTTATTTTCCTAGGTTAAATAGTAAAACTTTATATTCTTCTATAGCCTAAATATTCTCTAAGGCTAATCTTTAGTAGGGTTAAGGGTTTAAGGTAGTATTATTTATTTCTACCTCCCTTAGTTATATAGTTACTATAGGTATAGTAGGTTTCTAGGGATTTACTATACTTTTATCTAGATATAGACGTAAGGTAGGAAGTAATCTTTAAAACTCCTTAGAGCTTATTTCCTAGAGTAGTAAACATATACTTAGACTAGGATTCCTACTATCCTATAGAGTTTTATCTAAGTTAAGGATTTCTTTAATTTATTCTATTAGTAAGTCTCCTAAAGTATTCCTAGGTTTAGTAAATAATTTAATAATTCTCTTAGCTAGTCCTCTAGTAAATACTAGCTTATTTACTTTTTCTTTTCCCTTTACTATAGTAGTAATATTAGCGTAACCTATCTTATTTTCTTCCTAGATATAACTTAGAGGTTAATAGTTTAAGGATAATACTATAGGTAATTAAATCTTAGTATTAGTAATATAGCCTTAGGGGGGGATTAGTTAACTTATTTCTATAGTACTAATAAAGTTTATTTAGTTTTTATTATCTAGTTCCCTCCTGTAATCCTTTTTTATCTAGTAATTATTATAGTTCTATTAATCTTAGTGCCTTTTAAAGTCTTCTATTAAGTATCTATCCTTCTATATATAACTATATCCTATATATCCTTATTCTTTATATAAGAAGCACTAGAAGAAATTAAGGTCTCTCTAGGTATCTCTTTAGGGATCTCTCTAAGGAAATATACTAGTTATATTTCCTACTAGTCTTATAGAGGCTTAGATTTGCTTATTTATATTATATCTCGCTTAGTTATACTAGCTTGTAGTCTAATTTATATTACTAGCGCCTTAGGCTCTAAATGCTTTAAGTTATTTTACTAGTTTTACTATCTATTTAAAGGCTTGCTTTTCTCTTTTTAACTATTCTTCTATCTATCTCTAGAGGGGAGCTATACCTAGCGTTAAGGTTTCCTTATTAGATAGTTATAATATCTTTTCAGAGGCTAATAAATAGTATTTATATAGAAATAACTTTAAGTTAGATATTATTAAGTCCTTTAAAGCTATACTATTTATCTATTTATTTAATGTGAATAGATAATCTAATACCCTTTCTTATAGTTAGGCGTTTACTTCTCTATTTACTAGATAGGTAATAAAGTTTATAAATAAAACTTATTAAGTACTAGATTTTATCTTAGAAGCTAAATACTTAGCTTATTAAATATAAGTATTTAGTATCTCTCCTAGTTCTTATGTAAAACTATATACCTCTCTTTACGTAGAAATCTTAATAAAAGGATCTAGCTTCTTAAACTTTTCTAAGAACTTCTTAGCTATATTCTTCTATATCTAGTTTTTATACTCTAAGTCTTTATACTAGGCTACTACTTTCCTATATAAACCTTAGATAAAAGTAAAACGCGTAAAGGTATTAATATATTCTTTTAGGGCTTAGGCTATCGTGGCCATTATTTTGTAATGTTTTATATATTCTTTAGCTAGTCTATCCCTTAGTAAGCTAGAAAAGGTAATTCCTCCCCTTACTATTAGGTTTATTAGGAAAAAAGGACTACCTATAGTGCCTATCTATCTAGTTTCGCTAGGATTAGTAATATTATATAATTATAAAGATAAAGAGGGGATAAGCATTATAATTTTATTTAGTTAGGGGGACTATTCTAGGGGGTGCTTAGGGCTTAGGATAAATTCTAATAAAAATCTATTACCCTACTCTAATTCTAAGCTTAGGACTAACTCTTCCTAAGTTCTAGCGTCTAACTCTATAGAAAAAGGTCCTAGCATAAAGTGTTCAAGCTAGAGGGTGTTATTTTAAGGGGTTAGTAATTTAGTAATTCTTTAAGATCCTTTAGTGCCCCCCTAAGTCTAGTGATTTACCTAGCTAGATTAATTACTAATTGTGATTATGTTAATAATATATCTGATTTCTTAAATAAAGGTAAATAGGATAGATTATTAGGTAGTAGGAATTAGGTGTTAAGGTTTTAGGCTTTTAGGATTTTTAGACTCTTTAAACCTTATTATAATAAAGTTTTTAAGAGTAAAAGTTAGGGGGTGAGCATAGAACTCCAAAACATTAATTATATTTGCCTAGCTAGAAGAGAATAAGAAGGAAAATAAAATCATTCTCCCTCTATCCTAAAATAAAAACATTCCTCCCTCTCCTAATAACTCCTTTCTCTATAACTTAAGCAAATTCCTAATATAAGCATAGTACGCTAAAAGCTTTTCGCACAGTGCTATCTAACTAGAAGATTGGATTAGCGAATAAGTGGACCTAAAAGTGGGTTATAAGTGGGGTAGTAGTCCGTGCTTCATACCTCTAATTATAGTAGTGTAATTATCTTAAAAACCTAGGTTTTTAAAGTTAAGAGGCACCTTAGTTAGTTCCCTAAGGCATAAAGTTTAACCCCTAGTTTACATTCTATCCTATATACCTATCTAAGTGTCTTACACTATAATACTAGGTAAATATTACTACTTCTTTATACACCCCTTATATTAGTATATTATCTCTAGCTAGTCTAGTAGTAAATCCTATAAGTAGTTTCTTTAATTAATAGCTCTTTTCTAGAGCTTCTTTAATTATTAAGTTTAAGGTTCTTATTATATTATATTTACTTAGAAATATCTGCCTTTACCTATAGAGTGTAGATTCTTTATACTACTAAGTATAGAAATATCCATTCCTATACTAGAGTTTTACTATTTAGGTTAAATTCTAAGGTCTAAAAATTCCTTAAGGTTTTGCCTAATATCTAGTGTTATTTACCTCTAGTTTAAGTAAAGTATTACTATGCCTAATTTACTAAGTATAAAAATAATACTTCCTATAGTTAGATTCCTTAGTTTAAGTGTAGCTTATAAGGCTCCTTAATTTAATAAGTTCTAATACTTTATCTATTAGTATCTAACCTTAGTTAATCCTCACCCACGTAGAACTATAACTATTCATAATCTTAAGTGCTAGTATTATACTAGGTTTATGCTATAGTGTTTTTATTAATTCTTCCTTATTTATTTCTCTATAGCTTTATTATAGATTAAACTTCTAACCTATTCTTTTCCTATGCTATAAATTCTTCGCTTTATTATTATAAGTTAACTTCCTATTATAATCATTATTTATTACTATCTCTAATATAATTTACTTCCTATTATCCTATTCTAGGTATTCTAGGATCTTATTAAATAATTCTTTGTAAGTTTTACATAGCCCTATAGTTCTATACCTATCTTATTAAGTCCTATAGTCCTTAATATTCTTACCTTATTAAATAGTAGTGTTTTCTAACTATAGCTAAAGGATTTTCTTAATTATAGTAATAACTATAGCTATACTCTAATTATTATCTTTCTTTAGTTCTAACTATAGTTATATTCTAATTTAATTTCTCTTTATTTCTAAACTTAGTTATACTCTATAAGAGTTTTATAATCCCCTTTTCCTTCTAGTCTAAGTATTATTTATTATTTATTTAGTCTAGTAACGCTATAGAAGTACTTTATTAGAGAATCTCTAATATTAGAATATTTAATTATAGTAATAATTTAGTTAAGCAAAGGAATAATTAAAGGTCCTAGTCTTATTACTATAAAGTAGTACTAAAATTAAGTAGGATAATGTAGGTTGTATTATTCAGTTATCTAGCTACTAGGTTCCCCATAATAATACTACTAATGATTACCTCAGCCATTCTCCACCTCAATAGCCTCGAGATATGGGAGTACAAGTCGTCCAGTCACTATGGTTTCTCGCCTAATAGCACTGGTTAGACGGGCTCAATATCAGACTCCATGAGTCGGGATGAAGAGTATCTCACTCATGGTTTGTTTCCGCAGTCATCTCTGGTCAGTCACTGGTCGACAATTAAAGTGTTGCAAGAAGATCGAAAGCATTCACATTTGGATCATCGCGGCATTGCGGAGAACGGGTTGTCAACAAATTCGAGTCGGCAAGGGAAAGTGGAGAGTGGAGAGTGAAAGTGGAAAGTGGTGGAAAGTGGAAAGTGGAAAGTGCAGGCGTCACTTGTTGTTGGCAGGAAGTGGAAAGGGCCTTTGTCCAAACAGTGTTGAGATGGAGTGCGCACAGTTACTTGGCACTGGCTAACACCTCAACACCTCCTCACCTGCCTGGGGATGGGATGCCATCATGATCAAGGCCCAACACGAATGACGCGTCAAAGGTCACTTATGCATGAGCCATCGAAAACTACCTGCGTCCATTGTCGCCACAATTTCATCATTTGGAATTACCACAGACTACAGGCCATCCCTCAATCCAATTGGGCAACCAGGAGCTTGAACTTCCACCGTCGGCCATTCGTCTCAGGACGCCGGGGCTTTGAAGTTTGCCTAGTTGCCCTAAACAAATCTCAAAGGCAATTCGAAAATTCTGCGCCTGACTGCTCGTCGTGGGGTCCCTCAACAGATTTGATGGGACAAACACGGCAAAGTGCGGCGGCATCCCTCCGACTACGAATGCGGCCTGGGCAGTTGCATTCCAGTCTCGCAACCGAAGTAGTGTGAACACGCAACTTGAACATCGGCTCTCTTCTCCCTTTATCGTTCAACAAGCAGGATACTACTGGCTGACTTGGATCTCAGCTATGCCAATTACCAGGAACAGGGCAATGCATGAAGATATGGCCATGTTTCCCACTAGGCCGAAGAGGAGAGTATAGTCATTCACGCAGACGCAATGCCTCTTTATAGGACTTATCCTTTCGGGTGGTTCGACTGGAACAAGGACGCTCCTTGTTTTGGTATGACTTTCTAAAGTCCGTCTGGCCATCTCCTTAGGACGTTGTCCCTGAAGAATGAGACTCAGATGGCATCACCATTGGGTAGGCTAGGATCTATCAAGGTTCACCGGCTTTTCTCGAGTCGAATTGAAGCATACGAGAATGATGAGCACAACCGACAAACTTTGGGATTCACGGCGGTTTTCCCCACTCGCATCATCAGATTTGTGGACATTACGAGCCATACTTTGTCTAAAGAAGCATCCCGTCATTCGGCAGTCATCTAGCGCCACGTAGCTGACAGCCGGTTGCAGAACATTTCTGTTGACAGACTTGCAACTCCGTCCTAAAAAGGCAATTTCCTCTTCCGGTGATGACCTGGACTGGATCCACTGTTCTTCGGTGCCATCCTAGACATTGTCTCAGAGTATCGAACGTCCAAGTCTGCTGCAAGCAGAACTGGCTGGTTGAATACAAAGAAGCAGGATCATCCAGGATTTAGGACGAATCCATCTTTTTTCCACCAATCCAAGATACAAATATCAGTTCGACCGCCCTCCTGTTTAGGCGGTGTCAACATAAGCAGCGCGTGCAAGTCAACTCACTCCAACTTCATCGACCTTCGCTCAGCCCAAATCAATTGTCTATCAAAACCAACAGAAAAGATGAGATTCACTCATTTCTTAGCCATGGCCTCCCTGGCCGCCACTGGTATGGCCCAGTCATCCAGCACTGCTGCAGAGAGCTCCGCCGCCGAGAGTTCTGCTGCCCAGAGTTCTTCTGCTGCCAGCTCCGCCGCCGAGAGTTCTGCTGCCCAGAGTTCTGCCGCTTCCAGCTCTGCCGCTGCCAGCTCTGCCGCCGAGACTTCTTCCGCTGAGAATTCTGCTGCTGAGACTTCCGCCACTGAGACTTCCGCCACTGAGACTTCCGCCACTGAGACTTCCACCGCTGAGACTTCCGTCGCTGAGACTTCCGCTATTGAGAGCTCTGCTACACCCGTCAGCAGCGGGCTCACGGAGACTGTCTTCACAACTGTCATCAGCACGGCTTTCACGACATACTGCCCTGTAAGTAATTAACTGTGATTACAGAAGAAGAGGGGGAGGATATTCCGTTACGTTTTTCGGTGAATCTCCATATTTGATGAACAGAGTTGATAAGTTTTATTCAGGAACCCACTTCTTTCTGTGTTGGCAGCGTCACCTACACCGTCACCGAGCCTACCACGTTGACCATCGCGGACTGTCCCTGCACCGTCACCCACAATCCCATGCCGACCCCCGACAACAAGCCTGCTCCTCCTCCTGACAACATGCCTGCGCCTCCTCCTCCTGAAAACATGCCTGCGCCTCCTCCTGACAACATGCCTGCGCCTCCTGCTGACAACATGCCTGCTCCTCCTCCTGACAACACTCCTGCTCCTCCTCCTGACAACATGCCTGCTCCTCCTCCTGACAACAAGACCGCTCCTCCTGCACCTCCTGCTGAGCAAACCGCCCCAGCCAGTGGTGGCAAGACTGAGCCCGCGAACCCTCCTGTCGTCACTGCCGCTGCCGACAAGGCGAACGCTGGTCTCGGTGCCTTGGCTATTGCTGGTCTCGCCGCCGTTCTCATCTAGAGAGCTTCCTATGACATGGAAGGTTGCCAATAACTATTACTTACATCAAAAAATTGGAGTGTCCATTCAGTCGTTCTCAATAACTACGAGATGGATCATGTCAGGACAGCCACGTCTACGGGACCTAAGCCGTTGATGATGATGATGTTCTAGTTGAATTTCTTCCTCGCAGATATCTTGGGGTTCGGAATTGAGCGTTGTGGGGATTAATAAGTAGTCTTGGGTATCTAGTAAACAAAGGTAATACCGGGGCGATTAAATCCCCGCGTATATGGACCAACTGTCATGTCATCCGTACACGTGCAAATTGGACAATGTGACGTGTAGTGAAAAGAGCTTCCGCACCAACCTTGATGATGAACAGCTCATTCATCTTGACCATAGGCATCGACGCTGGATTTCAGTGACGCGGGGCACCAAGTCATGACGTACAGACAAGTGGCGACGCGACACGACACGTATACCGTTCCTGAATGTTGTAGTCGGCCAAGGCTCCCCGGTGAGTAAAAGCCGACGTGTATGGATGATGCTCCATCGGCGCGCGCGTTTATAATCACCGTCGAAGAAAAGACCTACATTGAATCATTGTAAGTAGTGTCTGTTCAGCAACGATAGTCACGCCCTTCACATGAACCGCATCGCATCGCATCGCACCCAAGTCGGCGTCGTGTGGTGGCTAGTTTGACTCGCCCATCATAAGTATAGCTAGCTAGTCCAGTTGGCACGAGAACGCAAGAATGGATCCATTGCCAACCCTGCAGTGCCATCCGTTTTCCTTTCCTCTGCGTTCCCCATCATGGACTCATGTGCTCGTCTCCGAGACTACTCGATGTGGCCCAAATCCCATCCTAGCTATCTGAGCCGAACATGCCGGCCGCCTCCATCCTGGACCTCACTTCCCTTGCCAGCGCCTTTGCCTCTTCCACCTCGACGCCATCCTGGCATAGTTCCATGGCTAATCTGTTTGCAGTGGTGTAGTCTGATGTGCGCATGGCGAATCTCGCGAGCCACATGCGTGCTTTGCTCGTCGCCGCCGTCACGCCCGTTCCTTCTGCGGCTCCCGCCCCATCGCCGTGGGTCTTGTCCTCGACGCCTGGTTGATGGAAATCGTCCGATGCGGCTGGCGAGTCGCTATGGGTCATGGCGGATTCACCGAGGCCATGGCTCGCGTCTGCTGCTGATGCTGATGCTGCTGCTGCTGCAGTGCCTTCTTCCTGCGCGACGCATAGCTCCATGTAGGCTTTTGCCTCTTCCTCTTCACCAAGTTGGTCATACATGGCTGCGATTTGGAGCAGAATCTCGGGGTCCATGTGGCCGGTGGCACCTCGCGCGCCGAGGACATCGCCGCCGCCGCCGAAACTGCTTCCTACGTCGTAGTAGGCATCGGCTAGGAGGGCCCGTTTCAGGGCTTTGATGCCGTCGCGTTCGCAGCCCATTTTCTGAAGGCACGAGCCGACGGCCATCCACATTTTACCGTCCCACGGTCGCAGACCGGCGGCCTTTTTGTAGTACCAGAGGGAGTAGGTGTGCATTTCTAGCATTTCATATGTCTGGCCGAGACCGTACCAAGCACGATAGTCACGACGGTTGACGTCGACGGCGCGGCGGTACGATTCAATGGCCGCGTGGGTGTTTTTCAGCTCGACATACTCGTGGCCCATGAGCGTCCAGGCGGATAGGCATGAGCGATCTAATGTCAGTGCTCGTCTAAAGTACTGGACGGCCTTTTCGTGCATGGATAGTAGGGAGTAGTAGTTCCCAATGACGACGCACGACTCTGGGCGGAACTTGTCGACACTGGAGCAGAGGTGAGCTACAAAGGCCAGCTTCGGGCGCATGTTTAGCACGTAGAGTATGTTGGAGTAGTGATCTAGCGAGTCCAGGCGGTGCGGGTGCAGCGATAACAGGCGGCTGAAATGTTGCTCGGCTGCCATGAGGTCTTTGGCGTGGTATGCGAGCAGTGCGTTGCAGGTTAGGAGGAACGATGAGGTTGGGAAGATGGACAGGAGCTGCTCAAGAGAGTTGGCCAGATTCGGCGTCTGCTGGTACAGTTCGAGGGAAGTGTGAAGATGGAACATGAACGACACAATGTTCTGAGGACAGTGTCGGGCGATTTGATTGAGCTGGTTGGCAAGCCGAGCCAAGCCATTGCCACGAAATTAGTACATGTGCTTTTTTTATATCGTGCGCGTGTGCCGGGACTTCGCGAGTTTAAAAACAATACCTCTTCGACCCTCGAAATCAAGGATGTCATTTCCAGCCAGCAGCCCCAGTTCATAGGGTATTTGTGCACGCTTCGGATCAAGTAGCCCATGGCCTGCGCGTCGTTCTTCTCCTTTGCCATGACCATTCCGTATCTATATGGCAGCGTCCCCCCCCCTCCCCAACCATGGTCAGCACTCTCTACCATTGAGCTAATGAGGGCGATTCACTTCTCATGACATGAGCCACTGAAATTAGAATCAGTCCGCAAACTCACAAGTATTCCAGCCATCCCTGGCTTCCCAAAACCTCCTCATCCGCCGTCGTTCTCTCCTTGAACCAAGCGGCCAAGAATCTGCCAACCACAAGAAGCTGCTTGTTCGCAACAGTCCCTAAATCCTGAGGGCCCATGACCATTTCCGACTCCTCATTCTTGCGCTTCTCACCAGACATGAATTTTGCATAGAGCGCTAGAAACAAGCTCTTCTGGCTCAGTTTTGGCAACGGTACTGCCGCCGCCACACCAGCGTCCAACAGCCTCTCTCCCTCGGTAGCTTTCGCCTTGCCCTTTGCCTTTGCCCGCTGCGAAGGTGTCGATGATGGCGTCGCGGCTTCAGAATGCGATGCTAACACGGACGATAAGAGATAGTCGGGGAGGAAGACGGCAGCACATCGATCGAATTCTTTACAGTCGAAAAGGGACTTGGCAAGTAGGTATTTGCTCATTTCCCTGGCTTCGAGAGCTGCCTCTTCTGGGTCGGCATTGGGCGTGAATATGGGACATGTGCGCCTCGTGGAATTTGCGGAAGTGGACTCGTCCTCCTCATTATCGGTCGGCTCGGGGAGGGCGTTGAGGAGTTCGGCGGCCCTGGACGAAGGTGAACAAAACGCTGTTGATGCACATTTTCTTGCCTGTAAAAACGCTTGGGGAAGGGGGGGGGGGGGGGTTGTGGAAGAATTACCATTTCGCTGATGAATAGAGGCATCGTTCCGACGTCTTGATGACAGCATCCTGGAGAGCATCTCGCAGGTGCGAAACCTCTCGCGCGCTTAACGCCATGCCCGACGGGATATCAGCGTCGAGTCGAGCTGCCTGCCAGGGAGGGATTTTGTCGCGTCACCATATCAGATAGGCAATCGTGCAGGCTTCCGGACCTGGGCGGAGATGTTGGCAAGAAGTATTGCGTCGCTCGTAGAAGCTGGGAGAGGGGGAAAGCGCTATCGCGTTCCAGCCAGCACGAAGCTTCTCGTCTCAGCTTGGGAGGTCTATACCGTTTTTTTACTGTAGATACACTGTGTACGCACTGTATTCATGAGATCAGTTCATCAGCTTGTCAGTGGTCACTTATGCGAAACCAGACCTCGACTACTACAGAAACGAACGTCACATAACATGATCAAATCAGGCCTTTCTAGTCGTAGCATAATTCATTGCAAACATTATGAAGCACCCGTCATAGATATATAGTTAGTTGAGTGCCCTCCCGGCCCATCGTCAGTCAAATGAACGCCATCCCGAGCCAATCCAGCTAAAAATTCATCCTGCTTTTCCTCCAGTTTCCAAAGTGTGCCACCTGGGAATCGGGTATCTCCAAGTTAGAGCACAAACACTCCTCGCGTTGTCCTTAACGCCGACTCTTCGCCGTCGCTGTCCTTTGCCTCGTCCTGTCCTTTCCTGTCTTATACGCCTCACTCGATACATTACAGTGTCATATCATCTATATGACCATGACTAGATTAGTAGTTCATCGTGCCCTGTTCACTAGAGGTTCAGGGGGGCTTCTCGACGGCGGCCGAGAAGGCGCCTCGGCAAGATGCGGGCGACGCATAGGCATTGGCGGTACAGGGTGATGCTTGTGAGCATCAAAGGGGAAATTCCGTCTCTGCGAAGCACTGGATTTGCTTCGTTGGCGCTGAGGGCCTTTGCCTGGAGGAGGAGGAGGATACTGAGTCGGCGGTGGAGAAGCCGCGCCAGCAAGCCCGCCACCGCTGTTAGAAGGCGACAGGCCATGGCGACCAGAGTTTCGTCTCACAGCGGCGTCCCGAGAGTCTCTTGTTGCACCTCCCATTGCGAGGTTGATGAGCGGTTGGCCCGGCGCTTGTCTCACGCCTGGATTGTGGAAGCGGGGCGGCTCGGGGAAGTCCTTTGTGAAATTCAGCAGCGGAGTGGGATGTCTGTCACGACGAGGCACGCCACTCGCGATGGCGGCGGCGGTGGTGGTGGTGGAGGAGGAGGATGTGGGCGTGTCGGCAGTCATTGGTCTCCGTTGTTGCTGCTGCATGTATCGAATACGAGCTGAGTGCTCCGCAGCAGAGGGGAACCACGATTTCGGGCCATCTTTCTTCTCTTCCTGCTCAGCGTGCTCAGCGTGCTCAGCGTGCTTCTTCTTCGAGGTTCCGGATGAATCTAATGAAGACTGAGTTATGCCTCCGTTGAGCAGTGACGGTGTTTCGGTGAAAGGCCCGTCGACGAGTCTGGACGAGGAGCATAGTTTGGCGCCCGTTGTGGAAAGTGTCGCTTCAGTTTGTTTGCGTTTCTCATACGTGTCACCAAGAAGGCCGCCAACAGAGAACTCGGGCTCCTCCTCGCTGACGGTCTTGGGGATCTCTGGGGCGGCTGCAGCGTGCTTCACTCTCACGGAGCCTTTGGATCGAATGGGAAGCAACTTTTGCGTGGCTGTCTTTTCAATGATGATTTTGCTCATGCGGAACCCGTTGACATCCATGAGAGGCTCATCCGCGGCTTCAGCAGCACGGTCCGAGACCTTGGTACCCGCGCCATGGCCGTTCCTGGCGGTGCTGTTCTTGGGACTTGGGCTGTTATGCTTATTGCCAGCAGCATCGAGCACTTGCTGTGGCGATTTTTCCTTCTTGTCCAGAACGATCATTCGGTTGACCATGTACCAACTTCGCCAGCCGTGCACCTTTTCATAGAAGAAAGCAGCTTGCTGGGCATCCTCCGTGGAGAAGAAGTGGACGAAATTCTCTCCATTGGGGAACACGACTGTCTTTTGCTGACTCTTGATGGCATAGCAGAATCTTTTCGGGGGTCTGAGATTGCGACGCATCTCGCTCTCCTTGGGAGCATAGATGTCGAAATCTGTCAGATGGCAAAGAACGGAACTTTCCTTGTCAGATGGTTGTGCGTTGTCCGACTTGGCAGCATACATTTGGCCATTGTCCAGGAGCGTCAACCATCGCTTATTCCATTTGCCAGGTTTGGACGAGTGGTACATTTGTACGCAGAAGCCACTGGGCGGCTCTTCGGTGCGGGGGACGGACTCGATCTCGAGGTCATGGTCGCTCTGGGTAGTGTCGCACGACATGACGAGCAAGGAATTTTGCTGATCGCGGTCCCAGGAGTTCATCACGTCACGGATTCGTTCATATCGACGCAGGCGACGCTCCAAGCCGAGAACAAAGTAGCATTCAACAATGACACAAGTTGCCGGCGTCAGGTGATGCCTTGTCGTGTCGGCCGCGGCTGTGAGGATGTCCATTGGCGAAGTGTCTGCTGTAACTGGCAGGTTGATTGTCGATGAGAAACATCGTACAATGACTCGCTATAGTGAGAAGAGGAGAGAGAGGGTCTGTCAGCCTTTTTTTCTTTCTTTTTCTTTCCTTCCTTCGTTGCCATGAGCGGACAAGTCCCTCCACGTTGCAAGAAAGGGCCAGCATCGATCTACTTACTCGTTCTCCGCCATTGATTGCAGATATAGGCGCATCCGTCTGAGGCACAATGCCCTTGCCGCCAGGTTCAATGAAGGCCATTTTGGCAGATGGAGTCGAGGGCGTCAGTGGTTCCTCCAAGCTGCTATCACGACTGTAGTGGCTGAGAGTTGGTGAAAAAATGGCAGACGCAACGGTGCTCGGGGTGCTGGGCTGGCTGCTTGTCGCAGTCAACCGCTTACTTCTCGAGAAAAACGAAAGTTTCTCGAGAATCTGGCGTTTTGGCTTGGGAGGTGTGACAAGCTGGGCCTGGAGTCGCGCAAAGTCAAGCTTCTTTTGCTCGGCGAGAATTCGATCGGTTTCGGCCTCAAGGCGCGCGACCTCTGCTGCAAATTGCTCTCCGGCGCACTTGCGCATCCCGGGACTTTGTTGTTGAATTGAATGCGACTGTTTTTCTGAGATGATGAGTCGTGGCTCCCTTGCGAGCTCCGGCTCTGGCTCTGGCTCTGGCTCTGGCTCTGGCTCAGGGTTGAGTCCAGATTCGCCCTTGGCATGGACTTTATTCTCTGCGTTAATCTTCTGGCTGGAGGCGAGCGAGTCCAGAAGCACGTCTTGTTGTTGTGTTGGGGATCTGTGGCTTCCCTGTCCCTGCCCGCGGTGGGGTTTGTGTGTCATTGACGGGCCCGCTGCGGCGGCGGCGGCAGCAGCAGCAGCAGCAGGGCCAGGGTCAGGACCAGCAGCCCTGTTCTTAGCCCCTCGACAGTTGGTGGCGTCGGCCCTACTAACCGACCTGCTGATGCCAGACAGCGATTTCCACGGCGGGTGCTCGGGATGGAAAATCGGAGATTTCAAGTTCTCCAAGATCTTAAGTTTCGATTGAGCCGCAACGTTGATCGGCTTAGGACACAACACCTCTGTGCGCCTGGGAAGAGGCGGCACCGGCGGCACAGGTGGCACCGGCGGCGTGGCAACAGACCCCCCGTGCTGCCTCAGGGCATGGCGGAAGCTCGACACACTCTTGGACCGCGACGGCGGTGACCCGGAGCTGCTTTGCGTAGGGCCAGCTGAGGAACAGTGGTCCCGAGCACTGCGGCCGCCATCTCGGAAGATGTCGAAGTCCCTCGGCGATGACACGCTCTTTCCGCGAAGTGTGCGATAGCGAGAGAAGCTGTGTGGAGGTGGAGGGGGGACTGCGTCGATCGGGCCAAATGCCCTTGCCATGGCATCGTGGGCCATCTTCTTTGGTTGAATTGAGCTCCTGTAAGTGACGTTACGTCCGATGCAATCCCTGCGTGGACTGGATAGTTTCGATCGGAAGGCGATCCGCCCGGCCCAATCAATGAGGCTGAACCTCGAATAGCAAACTCGTCGTGTGTAAATGTATTGAAAATTGCCGCCAAGATGGACGTGTTTGCAATGAGTTGTGATCCTCGGTATCAATAACCATATATGTCCAACAGTACAAGGTCCTTTCCAGGAGCCTGGAACAAATAAAATGAAATAGAATAAGAAGCGAGCGTGGTAATGTCGACAGGGTAGCGAGCGAAGAGTCAAATTACATGACGAGTTCCTGATACAATTAACACGTTCCCAGTAAAAGAGCGTGTGAGGTCGTGAGTGGCGAGAACAAAACAGCCAATACTGCCTAGTTTAGAGTTGAACAAACGACATCATGCATGAGAAGTGGATGAGGCAGGAAGATGGTTGAGCATCCGGAAGCAAAGAGGATATGTGATGGGAGACGGGGGAGGGGGACAGAGATTGCATTCGCGAGGACGAGATCTTGAGAAGAAACAATGTGATGAGATGCTATGCCTCCCAATCTGGACATGATGGTATTTTGCGTGTCGAGTACTGGGACATGCCATTGTTGATGCATGGAGTGTCTTTCCTCTGTTCAATGTCATCGCGCCAGTCATGCTCAATGTTTTTTTTTTTCGAACGTGATGGTAACAATGTGCATGCATCGCCGAGCACTGCAATACGTTTCCTTCGCCTTGCATGCCTTGACGCGTCGTTCTGCTTTGTGTGTCTCATCTGCTCGTGTTTGGAGGTTTCATTCCAGCACACAGTCTTTGGCCAGACTCTGCATGTCTCAGCGCCCAAAACTGCCCAATCTCCGTCACGGATTCCACTTCGTGTCGCGTTCTCGAAAAGAAAAGAACAGAAGGGAAAATCATTAGGCAATGCCGGGGTGTCGCTCAAACCCTCACCGATGTCATTCGGGCTGATCAATCGTGGGCAAGCACCTGATACGCGGGGACCGCGTTGTTAGCTGTTTTCGTATTCTATGAGCCACAACCGGGTCTTCGAGCAACTCGGTCTCACGCCGATGAAACACCGCATTCTCATGTGTCGTTTGCGCTTGCTTCCAAGCAAGTCTGTATGCAGCCAGGGCTCCCTGAAAGTGCAATGCCAGCAGATTGAGATCCGACCGATAATCTCGATTAGCAATACGACATCGTTACTCCATAACGAGCTGCCTTGCATCACCATGAGATGAATTAACCCACGACAGCCACCGAGACCGCCGATTGACAGAGTTGCATGCCGTCGCCATGGCGAACGCAAGGTAATCCGATCAGTTCACGGGAACGGCGATCGGTCAGAGATAACATCGAAGTGAAGAGGGATAATCTGCCGCGATTGACGCGATTGCTTCGTTGAATTGTCCTTTTTCCTTGTCTTTTCTTTACGTTGCGTGAACGTGCGAATGCTGTCCTTTCTTTCTGCACAATTACTCGTTCCTGACAGCTTCCCAACTGAATAAAAAGCACATGCTGTCAAGCTTCGCTATGAATGGCGTGCGAGTGTATTTCCCCAACTTCCCAAGTATGATGGTGGTGCGCTCGATCTCTGCTTCTTGCTTCTTTTGAAAAGCGGCGCTGGTCCCGGCCCCCATCTTGAGTCTGCAAGGGAGAAAGTCATATTTCGGTACAAAGCACGGAGGCACTTCAGAAAAATTCTACGCGTTTCCCCATCTGCCCATAATAGTGTAAATCAGGCCCATGTTCACCTGGAATTTGACCGAGACAGAGTTCTCATTTTCGCTCTTTTTAACCTATTGGCTGAAAGCCCGCACCTCTCGGCGCCACCAATCAGTAAAATCGGAGGTGGAAACGTCAATACCAAGCTTCCTGAGTGCAGAGTTGCTAAGATGGCAGTCGTATGGCCTCTGCACCGTGGCGTTGGGATCATTGCCCTGAGTATTCGCCTCGATTTTGGCAACATCTAACCCCATAATCTTTCCAAATAACTGGCAGATTTCATACTTGGTCATCTTGTCTTCACTTGAGAACTGCAGAATCCAGGGGAGTTCTTTGCGGTCACTTGCTGCATCTGCGTCAAGATATTTGGCCGCGACGTCTGGTTAGCCGTGGAGTTAGTGAATTATTCTTCACATGGAATCGAGGGATGGCTTTTTGGCGCGAGGCTTGAAGAAAAGACCAGACCGTACTAGCCTCGACTTCGAGGGACCGACCCCGACGCGTTATCAAAACATTAAAAATCCTAGGGAATGAATGCCATTGTTCACGCTTGCATGTGGAATTTACCTCGACAAACGCGACCAACGTCCTCGGTGTTGGTAGGGTAGCGAATGGCCCAGTGGTCCATCTTAATCTCTGTGCCCTCGGTCTGAGCCTTCCAGACCGAATCCATCAATACGTTGACGGCGCTCTCGGCAGGTGTTTCTGCATGCCCATACAAAACAGGAACTCGCAGAACGACTGCCGATCCGACTTTGCCTAGCTTCTTGGCGACATCTAGGACGGCAATTTCTCCATCAAGTTTCGTCTGGCCGTATAAATTGGTGGGTCTGGGCTCTGCATCAGCTTCATACGGTGCATCCCCAGGCGTGCCTGAGAACACGTAATCCGTGGAGATATAAATGAGGAGAGCATCCCTCGAGAGTGCCAATTGTGCAAGTCGCTGGCTTGCTGCGATATTCAAGTCTCGCGCAGCATATGGGTCTTTGTCCACTTTGTCAGGGAATCTTTGGGCCGCCGCTAAAACAGTGATCAGACACAGCACATGTTCATGTTCATGTTCATGTTCGGCAGGGGTTTGCCGGTGCCAGAAACAACGTACAATGGACAATGACCTGAGGTCTGCATTTCGGGTGCACAAGCGTCACATTAGTGTCAAGATCAACGCAATGCTTATAATGTCGGGGAGCGTACCGTGTCTCGTCCAGAATCTTATTGAGCTCCGTGACGTCCTCGTTTTCGAGATTCAGCTTCAGCACATCGACGCCGTCAGCTCGGGAATGACCTGTGCCCTTGACAGTCCAGCCTGGACTTTGACGAAAGGCAGCAGTGATCTCCCGACCAAGCAGGCCCGTGGCACCCGTGACCAGCGCTGTCCGTTTGGGAATCGGTGCCATGTTGTGTAGTGAGTGAATGAAGCGTCCGGGAACGCGAATCGTGTTATCGGCGTGAACATGGATTGCAACTGCGAAGGTTGTTGGTGGGCCTTGTTTTGTTGCTGAGGAAGGAGGGCCACACGTAATTGCTTGCATGGAGGGGTAGCTTGGATTTGGATTTGTCGATGGCTTCGCGTCGGACCTGATGTGACTTGACAAGAAGAATTGTTGCCGCATGCCACGCCGGGCTCAAGGAAGCATATACTTCTATGAAAGTAAGCTTCAAATGATGACTAGATTTGTGCCTGAATCCTTGTTGCCTTGATTGCCGCGCAACTGGCCCCTGGGATACCCAAGTAATGCCGCATCTCGGTCGCATAGCTGTGATTCCAACCTCGCGCAACACAGCCTGCCCACCATCTCCACAACAAAAGTCGACGACACCAATACAGCAAGAGAGCAAACAAGCGCCATCACTAAAAGGTTTAATCTGCATCAAAGACCTATTTCTTCCAAGGGAGGGGGGGCTCAGGTTTTCAAGAACAAAAATCCAAGACCAATTCCCATGCAGGGTAAGCCCACCCACCGAGGAAGAGTAGCCCCACATAATTTCCTACAATCAATCAACCACGTTCATGCCCTTTTTCCTGTATTCCTTCAACACTCACCATCTCCCCCAGCCTTTCAGTCTCTCAGCCTTTCAGCCATGCCCCCAAAGCGCATGACCGCCAACCCAGCGCGGCCGATGCGCCATCGCGCCGGCAAGCCCAGCGGCCACCACGAATCCTCCTCCTCCTCCTCCTCCTCCTCAGGCAGCGATGCCGACGAGCCCTCGGTCCCTGCCCCCGCCATCCCTCCACCCCCAAAGGCCGCGAGCGCCGGCAAAATAATCGGCAACCTCGGGAGAAAAGTCGACCTCGGCGCCGCCAAAAGACAAGAGAAGGCCGAGGCCGCACAGGCAGAAGCTGGCAGAACAGCGGCGTCCAAAGCGGAACGACTCGCCGCGGAAGAAGGCTTCGTGACGGAATCCGAGGAGGAGAGCCAAGGTGGCGACGAGAGCGGCTCTTCCTCCTTCTCCTCCGAAGATGACAGCAGTGAAGAAGAGGAAGCCCCCAGGAGATTAATGCTGCGGCCGAAATTCGTGCCCAAGTCCCGACGAGGAAAAGACGCCCTCGACAGGGAGTCGCAAGAAGAAGCTGCCCGTGAAGCAGAGGAGACGGCCAAGAAAAAAGCGACAGACGAACTCGTTGAGGAGCAAATTCGCAAGGACCTCGCCGCCCGAGCAGCGGGCAAAAAGCACTGGGACGACGACGAGAACCCCGAATCGGAAGTCGACACCACGGACGGCGTGGACCCGGCCGCCGAGGAGGCAGCATGGCGGGTGCGCGAGCTGAAACGTCTGAAGCGAGCGCGCGAGGCCATCGAAGAGAAGGAGCGCGAGCTCGCAGAGGTGGAGCGCCGCAGGAATTTGACCGAGGAGGAGCGCAAGGCCGAGGACGAGGCGTTTCTTTCCAAGCAGCAGGAGGAGAAGGATAGCAAGGGCAAGATGTCGTACATGCAGAAATATTACCATAAAGGTGCATTCTTCCAGGAGGAAGCGGCGGCGGCGGGCCTCCTGCAGCGCGACATCATGGGGACCAGGATCGCTGACGATGTGCGCAATCGTGAGGCGCTGCCGGCTTATCTGCAAAAGAGGGATATGACCAAGCTGGGGAAGAAGGGGGCTTCCAAGTATAGGGATATGAGGTCCGAAGATACGGGTCGCTGGGGGGATTTGAATGACGGGAGGGGAAGGAGGCATACAGGCGGGCATGATAGATTTCATCCTGATGACGAGAGGTTCAAGCCTGATGAGAGGGACGCCAAGGGAGCGAATGCTATTCCGCTGGGAGACAGGGAGAAACGAGATGATGGACGGGGCAGAGACGGACTTGGAAATGGAAATGGCAATGGAAATGGGAAGGGCAGAATCGACGAGTATAGACCGAGCAATCGGGGAAGGCCTAGATCACGATCACGATCACGGTCACGGTCACGGTCACGGTCACGGTCACGGTCACGGTCACGGTCACGGTCACGGTCACGGTCACGGTCACGGTCACGGTCACGGTCACGATCGAAGTCGAGGTCGAGGCCAAGATCAAGACCAAGATCGCCTCGGAGGACGTACGACGACGACAGACGTCGCAAGAGGAGCACGTCGCGCAACGGGGTCCGTTACAAGGATAAACGGCGGCGAGTGGACGACAGATGATACCATTATGTAGTGCTTAAGAAGGCTTCCTCGGAGGAAAAAAACAGATGATTCATCAAATTCAACGCGTCGCTCGTATTACAAACCCGTCGCTTGTATTACTTGCCCGTACCATACTTGTAGATTTGTCCATATCCAAGTACACCTCACCTCACCTCCACATTCCACGAATCATATCCTCACGATTTCTACCCTCGCCCTATCAAAGATCCTATGGCTGATAATGTTGCTGGAGCCCTCTACACTCGGGGCATGCAGCGTCATCCGCGCATACGTCCCTGCGCCCTTGCGCCTCGACAGCGACCCCGGGTTGATGGCCAAGACGCTTTCAACGACCTAGAACCAGGAGAGTTATTATCAGCACTGTCAAGCCAGAGCAACGGGCCCAGCCATTCCAATAGTGACGAGAAAGAGGGAGGTTGAAGAGGCAAACAAAACTCACCTTTGCAAACGGCGGCAGCGAACTCGGCACAAGCATCACATCGGGCCGCACATTCACCATCTCCCCCAACCTCAAATAACTCAAGTCGACAACCGCGCCAGTCGCCACACCCTCCTTTGTGCCCGTCTTGGGCAAGTTCCTCCGGTCCGTAGGTGGGAACAGCGGGAAATAATGTCTCTGCTCGACCAGATACCTGCACAGACGACCCATCAAGTCACCGCTTGCTCTGGAGAGCTCCTCGCTCCTCAGCTCATAGAGGATGTCTTGCGATGATATGCCGATGACCATTTCGTTCATGGAGAGCGTCATGGGGTTGGTCACGATTTTTGCGGATCTCGGGAGACCGAGCTCTTTTCGGGGGATTGCGTCTTGCGGCCAGGAGACGTGCTTCTCCAGGGTGTCTCGTACCGAGGGGACCAGAATGACGGTGAGGTGGGGATTGGCGGAGCACGCGCGGTTGAGGGCTGTCGCAAAGAGGTGTTTGAAGACGGTAGTCATGGTGGCTGTGTCGGGGTCGAGGTTGGCTTCTTCGGGGAGGTCGAAGTCGCCATCGGCGATGAGAGGATGGTCAATGTCGATGAAGGGGCCGGTGAGGACGAGCGCATCGGCATACGTATCTGCGGCCTGGGAGCAGAGTGCATGAAGGGGTTCATAGTCGAGGTTGTCATCTGCAGTGTACGGGCCAGCCGCGTAGAGGATGCTCAGGGGAGCCGGGTCGCCGTCCGGGTCCATGGCGTCCGGACCGCCCCTTAACCTGTCACGATGGGCGACGAGTGCGGACGGCGTGGACGCTGCGTTGGGGAGGAGCGGAACTTCAAGAATTTCGTTGACCACGAATTCCTCCCCCGTGGCGTTGTTGCCCTTGAAGGCGACAATCTGGCCCGGGAAGAAGTTCCAGGTCCGGATCTTGTCCATCATGAGGGGTACTCGGAGACCCATTCCCGTTCGCCGAGATGTTTCCAGAACCAGAGACGCGGCATTCACCCTGCCCTCCATGGAGTCGGAGGCGATTCTCCCGACAGCAACGACTTCAGTCGTACTCTGACTGGCAGCACTGCCAAAGGCCGAATCTTCCAGCTTGTGGTAGTCCTGCACAATGGTCATGAAGTCGTCGATGCGGTCGTCCAGAATCTCGCTCGCCTCGGTCAGCTTCATTGCAAGTGGTTTATATGCCATCTTCTTTTGGTCTGACGCAGCCGTCAGTTTGATTCTCGGCTCGGAGAAGGGCGCAATGGGTGCCTCTGCCGCGGCAAGATGTCCGTTGAGAACTTCGACGACATCTCCTGGATTTGCACGATCAGCAAACGACGTTGACCTACAACTTGAGTTAACAGCAACACCACCACTCCTGTATTTGTCAAAGAAGAGTGAGTTTTGCAACGTACGGAAACCCGTTCATAGCCTTCAGCTGGTCGCGCATACCCGCCGGCGAGCTATTCACCTTCAGCCCATCCATCCTCTTCTTCAGCCCGCTCCCTGCTCCTCGATTGCCCAACTTCGACCCCGCCGCCGGCGTGCTCGGCACCAAGCCATCCAACATGCCAAACACATCGCTGCCCGAATCACCCTTTGGCGTAGCGGTCACCTTGCGCTCGCTCCTGACCTGAGTGGCGCGGTGGCTCTTTTCCAACTCATCCTGGATGCTCTGTTTCATATTCCGGATATTCTGCAGAGAAATGGCAGACAGGGCGTCCAAGTCCATCCTGATACAGTATGCATCCCATTTGAAGAAGAGATCGTCGACGGAAAAGTCGTGGAGGCGGAGAATGGATTGGATTTCGTAGAGGACATCCGGCTCGAGGGGGTTGTTGGGGGAGAAGCGGGATTGTATGTCGGTTTCCGCCATGGTGGGCTGCTTTCCTGACTGACGAGCGACTACAATGGCAGCCTCTCTCTCTGAGTCGCAGTCTTTCTTTCGCGCTCAGCGAGGTTCAACGAGGGTCAACGAGGACAAAAGGCACACGTTCTTTGATTGCGGTGTTGCGGGTAGTTGTAGTAGTGGGGTTGAACTTCGGCTGCGAGACGCGACGTACAACGCGACGACGTGTTTCGTTGAGTTCATTGGTGCCGTGCCGGTGGAGCGCGTAAAGTGCGTACAGACAAAGATGGGAGTACTTTTTTATATGTATGCGTTTTCGATCGTTGATAGAGAGCGGAAATGCGGTCTGGCCTCTCATTGTAAATACGGCCACAACATGGAACTTGTACCGACTGAATAGCAGAACTGTCCAGGAAAACACTACAACAAAGCATCTGTTACCGTTCGTCTACTCTGCAACGTATTCTAGTGCGTATTGATCTCAACATCCACGAGTTTCCTGCCATTTGCTATTCAGGCCATGCTCCCGAACGAACTCCATGCTTATGAGAATAAAAAGCAAAAGCGATACAACAGCCATGTCTCTCCTACAACATAGAATAACCATGCTGGTTTGTGTGTGGTATTATTCCCTGTAATCCGTGCTCGCGCCATACATGCAAATGCCATTTACAATCGTCATCTTTATTCGTCAGGCCTTCTCGGCTGGCTGTCCTCAGCTTGTGTCCGCACAGTTTGCGTCCAGATCCCAGCTCGCCCAAACACTAGCAGTTGCGTGATAGTCAAAAGACGTGGATCCATCCTTTGGCGGAGAGCTCGGCATAATGGCGTCAGTGCTCAGGAGGTTGCCAAAGTCGATCAAACCAACTCCATTGCCATCCAGACAGGGCAGATTGCTCAGGTCCAGCTCGTTTTCGCCATAACCGGTGCCGTCGGAGAACATCTGGCTGATGGTGCGGCTGATCGGGGTGTCAAATAACTCGAACTCCCCTTGATGGTTACGAGGGCTGCGTCTTCGACCCGTGCTTCCTGGAAATCCAAACGTAGCTCGTGGCGTCATGGTGGGTGTTCGCAGCACCATGATTTTCTGACCAGGAGACGCGACTGATCGAACGGATCGAATGGATCGGGAGATGCTTCTGGTTATCGGCCGATGACTAGACCCAGGCCGTGTGGGCGTTTTGAAAGGCTGCTTCGGCGTTTCGGCGTTGGCGTTGGGCGGAGGCGTGCATGGTCGGGCCACTGTCGGGCTCTCGAAGAGCGCATCGATATCATCATCCTTGGCGTACTGATTATCTGTGCTAGTCGTGGCCAGGTTCTCTTTGCCGTCGCTTGTACCTTTCGGACGACAATCATCGGGCGTCTGCACAACATTCACGTCCAGCTCACCCAGTGTCTTCAGCACGCCTTCCTTCCGCGGTGAGGGAAACAGTAGCCTTTTGGTGCTGCCGACTGCATCGTCAAACTCCACGTCTATGGGGCTCATGACTGTACCACTTCCGCGGCTTGCCCCCGAACGAGTTGATCCGGGGTTGGATTGCGCATCTAGACTGGCAGATGCATCCTCTCGATGACCCATGTCTTGACCCTGTTGAGTTTCCGATGCAACTTCTCCTTCTTGCTGCTTCGGAGAAGATGGCTCCATGGGAGCGAGGGCATCCGTGTGAAGAAAGGCATCCGAGGTGGGATTCAGCAATCCGTCACTCTTGGCACGGGACCTCTTGGGTCGAGACGTGCTTCGTCCAGAATTTCGTTTTTTGCGTTCTTGGCCCAGTCGAGAAGCATCCCTGTCCCATCTGTCTTGCGGACGGTGGCTCTTACATTTGGTCAGCCAAATTCCGCAAGGATTGCAGAGCAGCAATTCTTGCCACTTGATCCTGTCATCATCTTCCCCGATATTCTTCTTGATGAGACGGTGCAAGGTGGGCTTCTCGTCGGCATCTCGTTGCAGTATCTCAATCGCCGTGACTTTTCCGGGCTCCACGGAGTACTCGCAGTACTCAGGAACGCCTTCTTTTTCCTGCACCCAGATTTTTCGCCAAGTCGGCGTCTCGATCGCCCCGCAGTTGCTACAGTACGGAGGCATCTCACCATTCATGATGGCTGCCTCCAAACGTTGCTTGATGGCATGCTTCTTCACATGATTCTTGTTCGACCTCGTCATGGTAGGAGGAGAGGAGGGAGGGCGAATGGCGTCACTCCTCGCGACCAACGACTCCAGCAGCGCTTCATCGGAAGCGCTGGCAATTGAGACAACCGGGTCACTTGCAGGAATCGGCAGCGTCAAAGGACCGGTTGAGGCGGCGCGTTGCAGCGTTGACAGAGCTGGGGGCGCTGCACAGGACGATTTGGCAGCCATGGACTGGGACAGAGAGGACGGACCGGCGGGTTCGCTAGCGGGAACAGCCGGCAGAGCCAGAGGTCCAGCCGATTGGGACGGCCTAGTTGTCGAGATGCTTTCGAAGTAGCAGGAGGTGCCGCAGAAGATGCCGCAGGAGGTGCCACAGGAGGTGGTGCCGCAGGGGGAGGAGGTTCGAAGCCCCTTTGGCCTTGCTCCTCGCTGCTCTCCTCGATGCCTGCTGGCGGTGAGGGCTCGATGGTAGTTTCAGGTGCAATGACTGGAATGTGCTCTGCAGCCATATTCTCCGTCGTATTCACCGTCACATTCTCGGTCGTATTCTCCGTCACATTCTCCGTTGTATCCTCCGTCGTATCCTCCGTCCCCTTTTCCATCTTGTCTTCCACTCCTGCCTCCTCGACGGTTAGAATTGGGTTTACAGGCTTCTCGTTCTCCACAGCATCAGTTGTCGGGGGAGGAGTGGGTGCCATGGCTGGCGGGGACGCAGGCTTTCTCTTCTTATTCTTGGCTGCCATCCTGACGGGTGGTTTCTCCAGTGGAGGCAAAGACTGGCTGTCAGCTGGCGCTTGTGATAGAGTCGAGTTCGGTTGAGGTGTGTTGTAGCTGCAGATGTGGACCAAGTCTTGTCCGCTCAGCCCAGCCTGCATTTGGAAAACTTTGATCGGAACGCCGCTGGCGTTTCGCGCCTCTGTGGGCTTTCGGGCCCGAACAGCACGAGGATGATGGATCGGGTTCGGGGCGACTTGCAGAGGCTGCTCATCACCAAGCAATTTGTCCAAGTCATCGATGGCAGCAAAGCGAGTATCGCGAAGAAGAGTTTCCTCCCCTGAAGGCATGGGAGGAAGAACGGGGCTGGATGGCGGAGGACTAGATCGAATAAAAGGCGTCGTTCGTTGTACAGGCGGAGAAGAGCCAATATCAGCTAGGCTGCCGTCAGAATACGTGGGTGTTGGTGCTCTGGAGTCGGGTGATCGGCCATCCTCTTGACTTGGCGACATCGATTGCCTAAATCCTGCAAACGAAGAAGAATTGTCTGGGGCCGGCTGTTGGCTCAGGGTGGACTCTTGCCTGAGCATGCTGGCAGAGCCTGGCTCCCGGCCTTGAAGGCCACGTTGAGGACCCTCGGGAACTGGGGTCGGAGCTCGAGGAACTTCTTGGAGATGACTGTTATTGCCTGAAGTGGGGTCGATGTTGGCCAGAACGGGCCGAAAGTTGCGAAGTGAGCCAGAAGTGCTGGCAGCCACCCTCAAGGACTCGGGGTCGCTGGCAAAGGGTTTGGGCGAAGCTCTCTCAACCACTGTAGTCTTGGCCCTCTTTTTGGCAGGACCGGCGTCCTCGCCCTCTGTGCCGTCTTCGTACCCAGACGTGTTGCCTTCCATGGCCTTCTTCCTGGGTCTGCCGCGGGGACGACCTGTGGGCTGTTTTCTTCTCGGCGCTCTGTTCGATGCTCGGCTCGACGGTCTTGATGATGCAGCTGCGGCACCATCTGTCCGCTGCTCACTAGTGTCCATGGGCATAGGGGCAATTCTCTGTAGTTCCTGCGCCGCCGCCGCCGCCGCCGCCGCCGCCGCCATTTGCTGCTGGTGATGTACAGGACCGAAGGAGTCACGTCTGCCCATCATGCTGGAGTGAGGCCCATGGCCCTGCGACAACGCGGGAGAGGCAACGCGTGAGGCGTTGCTCATTTGCGTTTGGCTTTGGCCGGTATGTGGGTTTGATTGTATGCAAGAGTTCCATTCAGAGGTGCCTGTGGGAGTCATGGCACTCTCCATTGGTCTGTTCTGCTGCATGTCCGTGGTGTCGTGACGCATGTGGCTGTTTGGTCTTGCTGCCACGGCCAGGCGTAACCTGACCTCGAGCGTCTCGCGGTTGCCGCCCCCGAAAACGCCCAACACGTTCTTGGTCACCCGTCCCGTCACCATCTTGGGCTGCTGCATCATTGAGTCGTTTCGCATAGAGTTGAGGGCCCAGGATAGCAGGCCCTGTCCCACCAGGGGCGTGTCGGGCTCCGAGAAATCAACGGCGTAGATGGTGTAGTCAGTCTCTTGGCCAGCAAGCTCGGGACTGCACTCCATGACGGCATGGATACATGACCGCAAATCGATGATGCCAATGAGATTCGTCTCGTCAATGGGCACTGTCTGGACGTAGAGTGTCTGCGGATATCTGGCCAAGCAATTGACCTTGCTGTCCTTGTCGAACGTATAATGAACCTTGACTACAAACGTGGTGTTAGCCTAGAGCGAACCAGAACGTGCACAATTTTTCTCTCGACTTTGGACATACGGCCCACTGGTCTGACTTGAACACCAGATCCGTCAGCTTCGGCCTGCGGAGGCATTTGGTTTCGGTGGCGACTTTTTTGTTGTGGTGGAAGCTGTTGATGTTGTGCGTGCTGGCCGTTCCAAGAGCCGCTGCCCACGGGCGCGATGGGCATGGGCGACGCCATGGCTGGCTTTTTGAGGCAAGACAATGTGATAAAGTGCCCAAAGAAATGAAGACAACAACGCGAAATCTAGAGATTCAAAGATCTAGGAGCGGATTAAAAGTGTGCGGTGGGAGCAACTGTACGATGATCAAACGGAGGAGGCGGGTGTCATGCTTGTGACGCGCTGTGGTGCTGTCCTTTGGCTGGTCGCGTTGCACCCGACGTGAAGGCGTGAAAGTGGATCGGCCACTTTTAAACCAGCTGCAGGCGCGCGACGAACGGGCCGGGGCTAGGCTTGCCAGCTGCGCAGCTAGCTGTCAAAAGAATTTCAGCGACTTTCAGCAACTTCCAGCAAGACAGAGAGGCGAAGGGGAGGGCCAAGAAAAAAACGATGCAGGAGCAAAGATGTCAACGATGGGCGATTGTGAAGCGGAAGAGCAATAGCGATAGCAGGCCCAGAAGTAGCGTGGGCGTGCTCTGTTTTGCCGAAAGACAACAATATCCGACGTGCAGAGCCGCCGAATTGCCCAGTTATTAGTTGTGCAGGCCTTGGATGCTCGAGGGCCGCTTTCCAGTGCAGATCCGGTTTTGGTGTCGATGAGGACTAAAAGCCAACACGCCCGAGTCGCGCCAACACACGTGATGGTGATGGTAGGGTACGGATCCGTAGACGTTGACGTTTCGTCGCTCGAACGGCAAAGCTGGGCCACGCCCGGACTTATCAAGTTGCTTGCTCCGTCTGGCCCGTCTGGCCTGGCAACCAGCCGTCGATTCAGTGACCTGGCCAAATCGGTGAGATATTTCCGGTTTTCCGTCTTTCCTTCCCCGAGGACGCGTGGAGACGGCCCTGCTTGTTGCCCGCTTGTTGCCCTGCTTTTTGTTCTCGAGGGAAAGCGGAGTTTCAGGTTTCGCCTCCTGGATGTTTCTTCATCTTGTCAGTTTTTCCCCCCAGTCCATCTCATCTTCGTCCACAAGGAGGTAAACCGGGCGGCCCCATCCTATTTATACCCCAAGCTGTCGCGCGCTGAGGACGAAGTGAAGCCATCACACGTTCCGTCCACCCACACCCCATGCATGTACACATGAATCTCTCAGAGGCGAGGCGAACCAGATCCCGCTTCTCCCTCAATTGAAACCCCGCTTTCTGTCTCTCTGGTGGCTTTCTTAGGCGGGTCTTGCCCCTTGTTGCCTTCATCTTGGTAAAATGAGGGCATTCCATTATTATTTTAGGCTGCCATCCGAGTCTTGCACGGAAAAAGCGGCGCAGCCGACTGGCCACCACCAATCCGCATTGGGCTAGTGCCAGTACTAGCACCCGCAGTACTAACAACTAGATGTTATTCCGTCCGGCGCAATCCGCCATGTAAGTTTCCATAATATCACCAACACCTATTGACATTCACCCCTTCTGCACGCATTTAAACCGTCTTATCTCAGCGCAATGTCTACGGAGTACTTGCAATCATTATCATAGTTTATCTTATAGCACACGCACTGCATAATGTTTTTCGTCTGTATTGTACAAGGCAAGAAATCCCTATTCCTTTTTATTTGCACCCTAAATTACAGCCGGCTACTTGCTGACGTGTCCTCGCTCACCCATTTCGCTTTTCCTTGAGCGTCGACTGACGTCTTGCGGCCGATGATCTCATGGACGATATCGGCGATGCCTTGCCGTCCATTTCTTGACGCAATAATAGTCCTGGCAAGCTCTTTGGGCGTGTAGCTGTTACCACTGACGACGGCTTGGATCTCCTTCTCGGTGGGCACGCCAAGACCATGGTAGGGGTACTCCGAATAGGTGCGGTCGGTGAAGAGTTGCAGAGACTGGCCCTGTTGGAATTCGAAGAATGGCCGGGTAACGTCTTCGCTTGCAGAGATGGCCTCGAGTGACTCAGGTTGCCATTTGGGGTTCTCCTTGCGAACCAGGAGCGCCGTGACGCCTTCCGTGAAGTCGTGATGTTGCATGAACTTGCTGGCCATCTGGTGCTCCTTGTTGAATGCTTCGGCAATGTTCCACTTGCCCCCGACACGCATCTGCCTCAGCGTCACATGCACAGCGGTTGGGGATCGCTTCTGCAAGGTGGCCAGCGTCTTTTGGGCCCACTCCTCTGTTTCGCCTCTTTCATCCTCCAGGGCAGCGATGACGTCTGCAACGTTGTTCTTGCCGAAGCATCTGTCAATGGCCTGTCGGACCGCGCCACCGAGCTGGATGGCCTGGTCATACGGCAGACCAGTGCTGAACTCGTCTAGAGTGTCGTTGATGATGGCAAGTCTGTTGGGCAGGGAATCGTCGTCCCTGAATCTCAACTCGGCCAGGCGAGCTTCGAGGTCAGGCAAACTCGTCGAGTGAAGGTAATGTGTGGCGACACCAGAGTAGAAGACGTTGGGGCCGGTCAGGCGATCGCTTGTCAAGGCGAGATAGGTACCAACAGCCCCATTCATCCGAGGCAGGAAGAAGGACGCTCCCACGTCCGGAAAGAAGCCGATGGTCGTCTCGGGCATGGCAAAGACGGTTTTTTCGGTCGCAATGCGGAACGGGGCGTGGATGCTGAGGCCGACCCCTCCGCCCATGGTGATTCCGTCCATGAAGGCAATGTACGGCTTCTGATACGTAGCAATGTAGTGATCGAGCTTGTATTCGAGGCCAAAGTAGTCGGCCGACTTTTTCCATCCATCGCTGCCTTCCTGGTTGTATTGAGCCAGCGCGGCCACGTCACCGCCCGCACACAGGGCCTTTTCTCCAGCACCCTTCATCACCACCATGTTGGCCATGTCAGACTTTTCCCATTCGACCAACCGGGGCACAATCTTGCGAATCATGGAGCCGTTGAGAGAGTTGAGCTTCTCGGGTCGGTTGAGCATGACGGTGCGCAGACCGTATCTGCTCTCGAAAACGACATCGTTGACTTGGTCGCCAGGCAACTCCTTGATGGTCGTGGCCTCGGTGGAAAGCTATGGGCAGAACAACCCCCCGGGCAGTCAGCAAAACTGATTTGTCCATGCTCATGGTTAAACTTGACGATTGCTCGGGAGCTCACGACTGCTCGTCAATTGCCAAGTCGCCAGTCAAGAGCAAGGGAATGGGGAGGGGGTTAACGAGGTACGCAGGATTTTCCGTACAGGTCGAGCGCCGATGGAGCTCAGCACTTTGGCAGAATGCGCCATGTTGGGATTGCTTCTCAAGCTCCAGCCTGCGGCGTTGGCGGCTGACCCAGCTCGCACGGCAAACGCCCGGAGAGACATTTAGGAGGCGTGAGTCGAGGTGAGGAACGGGTGCGCTTCCTTTCCCGAGGAGTGCGCATTGAATAGCCGCGGCAAAGAAGGGTTGCCTTTGTGGTGCGGAGTACTCCGTACGGACGATAGCATTAGCGAAAAGTCGTGGGGAGAAAGCCCGGGGATTACCCGCCATATACTCAGGGGTCCTGTGAGTGGGTCCCAGGATTCTAGGGAAGGCTGTCCATTCTACATATGTACTAATTCAGTGCCCTACATTGTACGGGTCTTCATGTATTACCACGCGACCATCACGTGCCGTGACAGGTCCCGTCGTAATATCAACCGCAACGTCATCTCTACAGATACATATAACATGTAGTAAGCTGGCGGCCAGCCAACATCAACATTTCCCGTCTCTCAACGCCAGCATCGCCACGCACTCCCTGCGCACTCCCTGCCCGCCAACACATGAAGCCACCCTCATAGCCCGCCCTGCCATTCCCGAAAGGATGATGTCCTCCACCAACGAGGAGGACCCCTTCCTCCAAGTCCAGCAGTACGACTTCTCCCCCCCCCCCTTCCCACCTCGCTTCGCCCAAAAAATCCAAACTAACACGCCCTCCCCAAGAGACGTCCTCGCCCAGCTATCGTCCACCCGCCCCCTCTTCGCCTCGTACCTCCGCATCCGCTCCCTCTCCACGACCCCGTCCTCCCCGGAACTCGCCTCCGCCCGAACCGACCTCGAGTCCGCGCTGGCCTCTCTCGCCGAAGACCTCTCCGACCTAGTCGCCTCCGTGCAGGCCATCGAGTCCAACCCCTCCCAGTACGGCATCTCGACCGACGAAGTCGCCCGCCGAAGACGCCTCGTCCAGGAAGTCGGCGGCGAGATCGAGGACATGCGCGAGGAACTTACCGAGAAACTGGGGGGCAGCACCGCACCCGCACCCGCACCCGCAGGCCGTCTTCCTGATCCCGACTGCTTTGCCGTCGGCGGGGAGGCGGAAGCGGACGCGTACGCCGAGTTCGAGCAGCAGCAGGTGGAGATGATGCGCGAGCAAGACGAGCACCTCGATGGCGTGTTTCAGACGGTGGGCAGTCTGAGACGGCAGGCGGATGATATGGGGAGGGAGCTGGAGGAGCAGGGGGAGATGCTGGACGGGGTGGACGAGACGGTGGACAGGGTCGGCGGCAGGCTGCAGAGCGGGATGCAGAAACTGCAGTTCGTCATGAGGAAGAATGAGGATCGCTGGAGTAGTTTCTGCATTGGGGTGTTGATCTTTGTCCTCATTCTGTTGTTGTTCTTGTTGTTGAGTTTGTAGGAGCGTGGATGGGGGCCGGGAAACCTGCGGATGTGGGTCTTTTTGGGGGAGGTTTTCAGCATAGCGAGGATTTTTCTTATATAGGTTTGTCTTTGTTTTTGGCCTTGGCAGTAGTCACACTCTTGTGACGCAGATTTTTCCATCGCGGTGAGAACAGATGGGGGTTGTGACGGACGGAACGGTCGGTCTGGGCCCCAGATGAGAGATAACGCGTTGCTGCTTATTTTCTCTTGTCCTATGGTATACGTACATCCCAGATTCCCGTGGCCTTTTGAGGTTTTCGTGGGTTCAAATCCCGCCCCCTCCCCCAAGATTATGTACATGATGGAACAACTTCATCCATCGCTATGACAATGCCAGCTCTCCGTCTCAAAGAAGGCGGTCACCCAGTGTGCACAGCGACCCGGCGCTGGATAAGTCCGCAGGTGCCTTCTTCGGAAACTCCACCAACGCGAGCCGCAGTGCCGCCACAGCAGCGTTTCCATAAAATTTGAGGAACCGCTGCTCGTGTCCTTCGATCATGGACCGCAGAACTATCAGTTGGGTGTTGGAAATCTCGTTCGGCGGGCTGTTCACAATGCACGCGAACGCTTTCCAATAGTTTGTGGGCGGACATGGGTTTGCCTTGGAGGCCTTGCTGAAGTCCCGTAGCGAGATGGAGGCGAAACCTGCTCCGAGACCCACCATTCTATCATTGTGCTTTTGCTCCGGGTCCCATGATGAGGGTCCGTCCCTTTTCCAGCCAAGCGCTTGTTTACCCCTGTCGAGCTCTTCGTTGCCTCTTGATCCGAAAAGCACAGGACATGCGACTCTATACTTGGCGAGTAGAATATCGATCAGGGACTGCCCTCGCCAAGAGAAATCCTTGTGGGAGAAAACTTGGGCCGTGAAGACGCCGACAGCATCCACGGCCCTTGAATTGTGAGACTCCTTGATGAACTGGCCTATTATGCCCTTGGCGATGATGTTCAATGCATAGACGAACAGGGATGGTATGGTAGGCCCGTTGTTTGGGACGTCTTCGGTTGAGGGCTGGCGAGGTGTCGCTACAAATTTGCTTCCATCAACCATGGGGCTGGGGAGCTGTCCATCAAGTGACCGGCGCAGCAGGGCCATAATGTTGCTTGTCTACAGGAAATTGTTCTTATTAGAAAAAGGCACGGTGCGTGTAGGACATGCAGCATCTAACTTACTGATTGCACATTGGCTCCCTTACCACCAGTTCCAGTCAATTGACCTATCAAGTACCGAATTTCTCTTCGGATGGAACCGACTCTGCCCTTGAGGGGTGACCCTGCGACCTTTGATGCAGTTGCAAGATCTTTTCGTAGTTGCTTGAGAGCCTGATGAATCTGTATATATCGATCCGGCAATGGGTCTAGGGATGACTTCTGCTGTGATGGCTGAACTGACGATGCAAACGCGGGTCGTTGAGTTGGAGCCACACTCGGCATTGCTGGGGAGAGCTTGTTCTGGTCCGGGGCTGGTGATTGTTGAGGCTGATCTTGTTTCTGGCCAGCTGTGCCAAATGGACCGCTTTTCGCCTGTTGGTCCAGATTCGCAAATAGCCCATTTGGCTGTGAAAGTGATGCATTCGGCTGCTGTGCCTTGAACTGCGTCCGTGAGGGAGCCTCCGAGTCCTTGGCCTCCGGCAGCACAAGCACTGGCGTAGGTCTCTTCTCCTCGGCTTGCTTTTCGACTGGCTTGACGGGTTCTGGTTCTGGCTTGGGCGGCGGAGGTCTAGGTATCGATTTGGCCCTCAGCTCTTGCAGTCTCTTCTCTTCGGCCGCAATTTCCGCCTCTGCCTTTAGTCTCTCTTGTTCCCTGCGCTCCTGTTCTAATATTCGTTTGCGCTCCTCCTTGAGATGATACAAGTCAAACACCCGGAGCGCCGTCTCTCTCACTCGATCGTGTTCAGCTTGCGCCGCGGCCAGGGCATCGCGGTGGCTCAATTCCGTATTTCGATCATCCAGGAGGAAGCTGGACACGTAGCCCCGGTCGGGGCTCGGGAGGCGCTGACTTCCCCTCAGCGGCGAGGAATCTGTCATTGTGTTGGTTGTAGCGATGGCCGAGAAGGAAGCGTGTTGTTACCGTGTCATCGGGAGGCGTTTTCGATCATGCATTCGACAAGGGCAATGCTCCTTGCCGTTTCCTACATGAACATGTTATGTAAGTTTCGTCGTCGAATGAAACTCTCTTTAGGTGGCCCCCCCAGCGGATGAGATACGTAATACCGCGTGCGAGACGGCGCCAACCAGCGGTGATTAGTAATTCCCAGACACGCCACTTGCAAACGGGTGGTTGGTCCGCCACAAAGATAAGCCCCGACCATGCAAGGAAAAAAGTTACAGTTCCTATCGCAGTCCTACCGCATAGCTTACATCATCATCATCGGTGACAGGATCTCAAACTCGTGTATGTAGGGTAGGTAGCGATTATGTCGCGAAGCTTGCCAATGGATTGTCTGAAGTCATCAAATATCCCATCTTTTTGTGTGATTTGGTCTCATTTCCCTAGCCCCGGCCCTGCACCACAGGTACCCTTGTCACGTTGGCTTGAGTCTCCCTTGTATTAATTAGACTGTTCGCATGATATCAGCGGGCAGCACGGCGTATCTGGACAGGCCACTTCCGGAAGTCTGACTTGGGCTGATAACATCAACATCGCTTCCGACGTCTCTTGTCCGAGATCTGGTAGGCAGGCATCTGGCACTCCTTTCCATACCTCCCGAGCGGACTCTCTTCCTCAAGTACACGTCCTCTTACGATACGACATGATTGCATTGCAGCCTTGCAAAGCATCTGCTGTTTTGCACAGAGCTGTCGGACAGACATCTGCAAACAGACTGCTGTACCAGAACAAGGGGGTTGGAGTTTTACATAAAGTCAAGCAAGTTTACGGAGTCGACCCCACCCCACCGAATGGGGCCAAACCTGTACAATGTAGCGTGACAGCGCTAATAAATCCACTCCCTCCACGTTGTCTCGTCTGCGCCGCTCGCTGTCAGTGGTCACAAAAAAGGGTCGTCAGACAATTCGATCGCTTTCTATGTAACGTTCGTTCTCGACCTCCGTAGTCATGGCGAAGCTTCACTGCTCAGGCGTCCGGTATCTGATGAGGTGGCCCTATGCGTGAGCAGGGGACCATGGAAGTACACGTATGTATGTACGGACTACGGATTACATGCACGGGATATTCCACAGTCCACCAGACCATGAAAATAAGTAAAAGTGTGTACTAATTCTGGTGCTCAAGTTGGTCTGGTGGCTGCTGCCCCCGCTGCCCCCGTTGCCCCCGTTGCCCCCTTCCCATTGCCCCCAGCCAGCTCTTCACGCCGCCAAGTCCGCCCAGCGAGCCGTGGTCTCGCCGCCGTGCCCCGGTCGAAGGGCCCCCTCCCAAAGGTACGTACCCGAGCAGACAGCTGCCACGGCCATTACCTGCAGGCACTTGACTCCCTCCGTTCTCTTCCCATCGTGCACCACCATCCTCTTGTCCTCAGTCTAGTATCCAGAGCTGGGCTTCCCCCTCTTTCTTCATCCCGTCCATCCCGTCCATCCCGTAATACCGCCTTCCTTTCTCCCCCATCATCACCACGACACCACGGCACTGCTTGTTCCTTTGCACGCTCCTTGGCTCTGGTCGAGCTCGCTTTTGCAACCCAGCCGCAATCCCACCCTCCTTTTGGCAACCACAACCACCGTGCATCACATCACATCCGTACCAGCCTAAGCTCCGAGGGCCTCGCTTGCTACTGTCTCTAAAGCTACATGTAGCTTTCAGCCAATCTTGAAACAGCCGCCAGCAATCCATCTTGCGCAACGCATCGATCCTATAACCCCTCGACAGGAACAAAGACAATACACACCCGCATACCATTCCCCTCCCCTTCTCTCTCTCTCCAGCAACTTGATTGTCACACGCTTGCCGTCGTGCATCGCATCGACCGGCCGCACTCGACGTGCTTCCCAAATACTATCATCCAACTGTGTGCTGTGCGCCCCTGACTACCCATCATGGAGCAGCAACAGCAACAGCAACAACAGCCGCAGCAGCAGCCGACTGCCGGTGTCCCTGGACCTACTGGAAGAAGGCTGCACATTGCTCATCGGCGAAGCCCTTCGGAGCTGACCCCATTGATGAGCATGTTTGCCAATCCTGGAAGTAAGTTGTTACTCATCTCGTTCATCGTCAAAGCCAAACTTGCCTTGGCCATTGATTACAAAGGGCGTCTTGTGTCTTGCCCCATCGCTCCATCGCTCCATCCGAACTCCCTCATCTCCCATGTGTTCGACGTGTGCTTAGAAAATGTCTACCCTCAATCTTCACAACCACTTGTTGTTTGTCCCGCGCTTGGATAATTTCAGACGACTGACTTCTCATTCTTTTTTCTTTTATTACTAGTGGAACAATTGGCTATCCAGCAGCAAATCGAGCTGTTGCAGCAGCAACAACAGCAGATCCAGGCTACCCATCAGCAGTATGTCAACATGGGCATGATGCCTCCGGGCCAACCTCTTGGCCCTAGCGGCTCATTCAATCCTTTACAGCCCATGGGCAACGCTTTTCAATTCCCCAACCAAATGGGACAGCAGAGCATGCCCCCTCCAAGCCAATCACATACACATCGCCGTAATCAGTCGGCAATGCCTAACATGGGCATGGGCCCTCCTCCAGCACCATCCTCTGGTGCCTCTGGATCTACATTTGGCAACTTCGAAGCCCCCCAGACCCAAAACCGAGAGAACGCCGGTGGCCGTGGAGGTCGCGGAGGAGGCTCTGGTGGCGGCCATCAGCGACGTCATTCTCTTGCCTTGGCTGATGCTAAGAAGGCTGCCGAGATCGCACAGCAAAAGCGCACTACCAGCGGATTCCAGTTCCCTGGTCCTTCCGCGGCGGGTTTAGACAAGCCAGATGATGAAAACACGCCAGTCTCTGCATCTTCTAATTTGGACATTTCCATCGCCCAAGGCTCCAACAGGGGCCGCGGCGGACACGGACGAAGTCAAAGCATGGCTGTCAACAGCCGAGGGGGCTCTGGTCTACGTTCCAGTGCATTCAACACTGGGGGAGACAATGAGTCCCGCCGTGGAGGTGGTCATGCGCGGACCGGATCCAGGAACTTTGAGGGCAACTGGCGCAACCAGGCCCAAGGTCAAGACTCTCCCGGCAACGCCGGCCAAGCACCTTCTTTCCAGCCTGGCCATAGATCCCGAGGCTCCATGAACCAGTCTGTATCGTCTATTGGCGCATTTCAGTATAACCCAAACCAGCAACCTCAGCTTATGCAGCTGCCAGGCCAGATGATGATGCCGCAAATGTATGGCCAGCAGCTGAACCCGATCCAGCTCAGCCAGTTGCAAGCTCTTCAAGCTGCTCAGATGAATGGTCAGCAGTTCCAGGGGCTTCAGACTTCGCAGCATGGTGGCCAGATGGGCGGCCAGCAGCAGCAGCAGCAGCAGCAGCAGCAGCAGCAGCAGAGAAAGACGCTATTCACCCCATACCTTCCACAGGCGTCTCTCCCAGCCCTCCTCGGTGACGGGCAGTTGGTCTCTGGTGTTCTCCGAGTCAACAAGAAAAACCGAAGTGATGCTTATGTAACCACCCAAGATGGTCTCCTCGATGCCGACATTTTCATCTGCGGTAGCAAAGACCGTAACCGTGCATTGGAGGGCGACCTTGTCGCCGTTGAGCTTTTGGACGTTGACGAAGTATGGTCCCAGAAGCGAGAGAAGGAAGAAAAGAAGAAACGCAAAGACATCACAGACACTCGCTCTGGCTCGACGAACCAGGGAAGTCAAAATTCCGGAAACAATGATGACAACAATCCTCCCGAGGGTGGCCTCCGACGACGTGGAAGTCTGCGCCAGCGACCCACGCAGAAAAAGAATGACGATGTCGAAGTTGAGGGCCAAAGTCTCCTGCTCGTCGAGGAGGAGGAAATCAGCGATGACGCCAAACCATTGTATGCCGGTCACGTTGTGGCAGTTATCGAGCGTGTTGCCGGGCAAATGTTTTCCGGCACCCTGGGTCTGCTCCGTCCCAGCAGCCAGGCTACCAAGGAGAAGCAGGAGGCCGAGCGTGCCGCCCGTGATGGCTCCAACAATCGCCACCATGATGGCCGTCAACAAGAAAAGCCCAAAATCGTGTGGTTCAAGCCCACAGACAAACGTGTGCCACTCATCGCCATTCCAACGGAACAGGCCCCTCGAGACTTCGTCGAGAAGCATCAAGATTACGCCGATCGCATCTTTGTCGCATGCATCAAGCGATGGCCCATCACTTCCCTGCACCCATTCGGTACCCTCGTTGAACAGCTTGGACGTATGGGCGATCTCAAGGTGGAGACAGACGCCTTGCTACGCGACAACAACTTCTCCTCTGATGAATTCTCCGATGCTGTTCTATGCAGTGTAGGACTCCAAGACTGGTCTGCTGCCAAGGAGGAGGAAGCCGAGGTATCGTCACGCCGTGACTTCCGTGAAGAGAAAACCTTCACCATCGACTTCAATGGAAGCGCCGAGCTCGGAAACGCTGTCCATGTCAGGTCCCGCCCCGATGGCAAGATTGAAGTTGGTATTCACGTGCCGGATGTTGCCCACTTTGTCAAGCCTAACTCGCTCGTCGACCGGGAGGCGAAGAAGCGCGGAACTTCGGTACAACTCATCAATCGCTTCTGCGCCATGCTCCCGGCCAAGCTCTCCAGTGAAGTGTGCTCTCTCGGACCCGACCAGGAACGTTTCACCGTCTCTGTCGTGTTCAACGTCAACCCCAACAATGGATTTGTCGCCGAGGGCGATAGCTGGGTTGGCAAGAGTATCGTCAAGAGCTCGGGCAAGATTAGTCTGAAGGAAATTGATCAGGCCGTTGAAAATTCGGCACATTACAGCAATGAGGCCGCTCCCGTCAAGACGATCCAAATCCTCCAGGCGACAGCACAGAAATTCCGCGAAGCGCGCTTGGGTACTGGAGGCGAGCCCATTTCTCCCCTGCGCCTATTACAGCAACTGGATGATGAGAACAATCCTGTGCAGGACAACATTTTCAATTCTACTCCAGCTCTGGAGCTGGTTGAAGAGTTGATGCACAAGGCCAACGCCCACGTTGCCCAGCGCCTGGCCGAAGGCTTGCCCGAAAAGGCGCTGCTCCGCCGCCAGGCCTCGCCTAATCCACGTCGACTGCAGACGTTTGTTGAGCGAATGAATGCTCTTGGCTTTGACATTGATGCCTCTGGAAGCGGTGCTCTCCAGAACAGCTTGTTCAAGGTTGAAGATGCTGACCTTCGCAAGGGCATGGAGACGGCTGTACTCAAGGCCATGCACAGGGCCAAGTACTTCATCACGGGCAAGACGCCGAAGCAGCTGTGGCCACATTACTTCCTCAATCTCCCACTGTACACGCACTTCACCAGCCCCACCCGTCGATATGCCGACATCATTGTTCACCGTCAGCTGGAGGCCGTTCTATCGGACGGCAAGATTGAATTTGCCAACGACCTGGATGGTCTCGTCAAGACGGTAGAGGCCTGTAACACCAAGAAAGAATCGGCACAGAATGCGCAGGACCAGAGCATTCACATCGAGTCGTGCCGTACCATGGACAAGAAGCGACAGGAGGCCAATGGCGATCTCATCGCCGAGGGTATTGTCCTTTGCGTATACGAATCGGCCTTCGACGTGCTCATTCCTGAATGGGGCTTCGAAAAGCGGGTGCACTGCGACCAGCTGCCCCTAAAAAAGGCCGAATTCCGGAAGGAGAAGCGGGTACTTGAGCTCTACTGGGAAAAGGGCGTCCCCAGCTCTGCCTTTGTTCCTGAAGATGAGCGGCCCAAGGCCGCTGCATCGCAGAGGATGACCAACGCCATGGCAGCTGCTCGCCAGGCTGAGGCGGCTGAGAGAGCCAAGAAGGAGCGAGAGGAGGCTGCTCGCCAACAGACGGTGACAGGGACCATGTCTACAGATGATGTTGATGCCTTGTTTGACGACGACGACGAAGGCAACGCGTCTGACATGACGGAAGCCATGGCTGGCGCATCTCTCGCGGAACGTCCTACTCAGAGCGTACCGGGGTCGCCCGCTCGCTCTTCGTCAAATGCTGGCACCCTGCACCGAACCCGGTCCGACTCAAAGGTACCCGTCACCGATGCGGCCGAGACGCGCTCGACGAACAGGGAGAAGTATTTGAACATGTTCAAGCTCAGGGAAGATGGCGGAGACTACATTCAGGATGTGACGGAAATGACTCGGGTACCCATCATTCTGAAGACGGACCTGAGCAAGAGCCCGCCGTAAGTCACCCAATTTTTTTTTTTTTTTTTTTTGGAAAGAGTCATGTGTGTGACGTGAGATGGAGAAACTTGACGCTAATGCCACAATGAACAGATGCCTGACTATTCGATCGCTGAACCCATATGCTTTGTAAATTACAGAACAAGGCCCAGTACGAAATACGACCTTGGAATCAGACTGAAGCCAGAAAGCGGCGATGCGCACCGGTCGGGGCAAGGCGGAAAAGAGATGGAGAGGCGCAACACAATTGAAAGAGCTTGTGGAGCTTGGCTTCTTTTTCTCCTGGTGAAGGCTCCCTCAGCAGCCCAATGATGTGTGTTTTACAAGATATCGTACAGGTAGCAGATGCAAGTCATGGAGCCGACGGACAGATGGCATCTAGGGACCGAAGGGAAAAAAAAAATGAGAAGTAGTGGCACGGCACGGTGGCGATGCAGTTGAGAGACAAGGAAATGGAAGCAAGCCACGATTGATCATGTGCATATATGTTTTGTGCCAATTAAAAAAAAAAGTCCATGTCGGTAAAAGGGCTCTGTACAATGGGTCTGGGAAGATGGCAATTGGGGAAAGTGGCAGCTCATGACTGACTCCGTGTAGGCCAACTTGGTCACGTCACGTCGCGTCGTGGAAGAGCCAGTCGCGGAAGAAGCGAGGAAAGGCTGAGATGATGATGATGATGACTGCATCGGAGATGATATAAGCCGTGGAAGTTGGTCATGTGGCGGCTCGGGGGGGACTACTTGGTTTGCTCGCGAGCTCGATTCATGAGAGAAATCGAAACGCGGCAAGAGGTACTGACTGACTGGGGAAGTGTGTCAGGACAGTTTCGGGGGGTGGCCGGACCGGCGGCGCCCACCGGCCAAGGGCATGATGCAATGAATTGTCTGCCGGGTCGCGGCTTCGTTTGCATCGTGTCGCCCCTGGCCCGTCTGTTCTCTCCCCCCCCCATTTTTCGCAGCTCGCAACGAGAGCAAATCAGGAGAAAAAGGGGGGGGGGGGGGGTGTTGAGCCCGCCTCGGCTGCCCGGCCAGCCGTGCGCAGCATAATGGGGGTCGGTTTGATACTCTTTCTGATGGAAGTCGGGGGGGAAAGATGGGAAAGATGGGAAAGATGGAGGTGGATGCGCCGCAAGTGAGATCTGGGAGATCTGGAGGACTTGAATAGAATCACTACTTTAGTCGCCCATCCCACTGGCACCCATTCCCTGTTCTACCTCTACCGCCTCTCTTTTTCACCTTTCATCCATCCTTCTCCCCCTCTCTCTCTTTGCATTTTTCTCGCTCTTTTTTTTTCTTCCTTCTCTTCTTCTCTTCTTCCCATCTCGATACAGCTGGCCTGCATGATCAAAAATTACAAGTTACACCACTATTCTAATTTCACTTTGCGAATTCTTGTCGAGAACGAAGCCGCCGTGCCATTTTACTTTTTTCCCCCACCTATACTACATATTTCTATCCCGCGGGTTGGGTGATTCTGGATTTCCCACTCGACGCCCACTCGACGCCCACTCGACGCCCACTCGACGACCACACAGGACAAGGAGGAACCCCACGACGAATAGAATGCTGAGTAGAATGGGCTTGCGCAAAGCGGCTGCGCTGGCGTTGCTGGCGTGCGCGGCGTGCACGGCGGGCGCGTTCCCCGTCGTCGCGCGATCCAACGAGACGGCGGCGGCACCGGCACCGGCACCGGCGGCGGGCGGCGGACTGACTGACCCTGACATTCTGCAATTGTGAGAGAGACCCCCGTCCACCCCCGTCCACCCCCGTCCACCCCCGTCTTCTTGGGCTTCTTGGGCTTCATCGGCTAACCTGCTGGCACAGCGCCCTCACGCTCGAGCACCTGGAAGAGGCCTTCTACCGCACGGGCTTCGCCAAGTTCCCCGACTCGGACTTTGAGGCGCTGGGGCTCAATGCGGAGCAGGTGCGCGACCTCAAGAAGATTGGCAGGACGGAGCAGGAGCACGTCGTGTTCCTGCAGTCGGCGCTCGCGCAGGCGGGCGTGCAGCCGGTGCAGCCGTGCGAGTACGACTTCCGCTTCACCGACGCCAAGGCCATGGCCACGACGGGCGCGCAGCTCGAGAACGTCGGCGTCTCGGCCTACCTCGGCGCCGCCAAGCTCATCCGGGACCCGGCCATCCTCACCGCCGCCGGGTCCATCCTGACCATCGAGTCGAGGCACCAGAGCTCCCTGCGCGTGCTGCTCGGCCAGACGGCCGTCCCCCAGGCCTTTGACGCACCCCTCGGCCCCAGGGCCGTCTTCTCCATGGCCGCCCCCTTCATCCGCTCGTGCCCGCCCGGCTCCAACCTCGCCATCGAGCCCTTCCCGCCCCTGGCCATGATGGACCAACCGCAGCCGCAGCCGCAGCCGCAGCCGCAGCCGCAGCCGCCCGCCGCGCTGGCCGCCGGCTCCATGCTCAGGGTCAGGGCCACCGCCGGCGCCTCCGCCGCCGCCACCCACTGCGCCTTCACCTCGGGCGGCGTCGTCCCCGGCGGCACCGCCTTCACCAGCTTCTCCGAGACAGAAGGTTGCCAGATCCCCCAGGGCGTCGCCGGCGTAACTTACCTGTCGCTGTCGAGGGCCGCCCCCGTCGACGGCGTGCTCAGGGACGAGGACACGGTCGCCGGCACCATGATCCTGCCGCTGTAATGAAAGACTTTTTTTTTTTTTTTTTTTTTTAACCTTTTTTTTTGTTTTTCCTTTTAATAATTTTTCTTATTCTTTTGGACCCCTCGCACATGCCACATGCAGAAGCAAATGCGTGCGGATGTGGTGCGTTTTCGCCACACAGAGAGGGGGGTCTCCTGAAACAAGGCCTGGAGCAATGCGCGTGTCAGGTCGAGGCAGATGGACCCTACATGTACCCTATTCCAAATAACAAGCGAGAATCAAGTCTTGTCATGTCATGTCATGGCTTTTCAGCATCGGCCCGGCCATGGGGGCGTCGCGAGAGAGAGTGGACGAACACTTGAGGCGCCATCATTCGTTCATGTACTTACTACAATGTAGTACACCCGCGATGCACTTCACGGCCCGCATCAAGCAACATTTCGTAAATATTTCCATCGCCTTGACTTATTGATTGACCTGGTATAATCGACTGCATTCATCTTTGCGCCCAACACGGCCTTCCCCCTTCATGACTCCTGGTTTTTTTTTTCTTCTTTTTTCTTCTTTTTTTTTTTTTGCCTTCTTCATTGCAGTCATGTTGGCCCCCCATGTGGGCATGCACGCCTCCTCGTCTCCTTTTTCTCGTGCACAACCCATATACAATACACGCTCTCGTCACCACGACCAAGTTTGACCCAACGAATCTAATAGCCTGCACGGCCCCCCCCCCGCTCGTGTCCCCATGTCTGCTGCTCCAGTCCGCTCGGGCCGTGCCCGACAATTGCTGTGCCTTCATGCCAAGTAACTGCTTCTGTCCAAGTGAATGGACTTGATATACCGACAAGAGAAGGAGAAACGATGAAAACAAAATCCCTGCTTTGAGTGTAGTCCTGTTTGCCCGCCCGCATTCTCCTTGAGTCGCCTTCACACAAAAATCATGCCATTGCTGATGATACCTGCTGCTTGTCCGCCTGACCGGCTGAACGTGACGTGCAAACATGACACCACGCATTTTGCTGTCGGCGGGTTCAGAAAGGCCGGGCGTCCAAATATGCCTGAGCCTTGACCCACGCCGTCTTGTCTGCTTTGGGGAGCTCGTCAGCCGCCAGAGTCTGCACGCCTTGGTTGAGGGCATTCACAAAGTCGACACAGGTTCCAAAGTCTTCGGTCAATGCTTCGGCGAACGGTACAAAGGTCTCGGGGAAGGCTTCAAGGCGCTTAGCCCGCTTCTCCTTGCTGTCCAAGACTTCATCCTCGTCGAAGAATGTACGAACAGCGATACCAAGACCGATATCAGGCTCTTGCAAGAAGGGAAGTCTTCAATTTTTTCGTCTTAAAATTAGCTTCAAGTCGTGCCGAGGAGAAGAGAAGACATGAGTCCAAGGAAAGCCTACCTCTGGCTAATGTCCAGGTAATCATCTCGCTCTCTCTTGCACTGCCCGTACATGAACATGGAGGCCACAATGGCCTCGACCAAGTCGCGGTCAGCCTCACGGACAGCCGTAGACATGGAGCGAAATGCCAAAAGACTCTTGTTAAGAGGTCCAGTGTACCCGTACACTTGATGTCGCAGCTTGAGCAACGTAGCGCACTGGCTGATCAGTACCAAGCTCGACTTGTCTTCGTCGGTGCCGCGGCGAGGCAAACCGGCGATGCCTTCCTGATGATTCGCTCCCAGTACGCCAAGTCTGATCAGCTCAAAAGCGAGCAAGGCTGCATCGTCGAGCCCGGGAACATCGGGGCGATTCTCGCTGGCATCCTTGAGCGCCAGCAGGGTCGTTGCCAGTGCGTTGCCCCATTTGGTCAAGGTATGCGAGTCATTGACGTACCCACGTAGGTGGAGGAATCGCCAGATGGCAACAGATGTCACCATTTCCTTGCTGTCAATGCCTCTAATCTTGTTCCCCTTGGCCAGGGTCTTGGCCACGAAATCCAGATTCGCAAGGGCCAAGACTTCGAGGCAGATGGGACCAGCAAAGTTTGCCGGGAAAACGCTGCGCAAATCGCTCTCCTTGACATCCCAAGTACCCACCAGTTGGGAAGGGGCTGGCTGCAGAGCACGATGGTTAATCGTGTACGAGAATTTGGGGTCAAACCAGACGCGCATGGTGATGTCCTTGTGACCGATGCCCCGGTGAACGCGGGGAATAATCAAGCCCAGGGCCTGCTCCTTGACCGTAATGAGTCTTTTGGTGACGAGCTTCTTGTACTCATCAGACACGACACCGTCCAGAGTCGGCTGCACGAGTATCTGACCGTGCGTTATACTGTTCAAATTTCGTGCACCAATCAGACCGGCGTTGAGATAGTGGAAGAGCTCTTCTGGTAGTTGAAGGCCGAGGTATTCATGATTGTCCTTGGTGAGCTGATTGAAATCGTTCACGGTTACTTGACCCGTTTCCGAGATGTAGATGAAGTGGTGGATGGCCATGCGAGCCTTGCGGTACTTGTCCAGCCAGTTGGCGTCTTGGGCTTGCAGAATGTCGTTGAATGAATTGCAAGCGTTGGCGACACCTTTATCCGAAGTCCTCAAGATATTGATCGCATCGCCAATGGTGAAGCGGTTCGGATACATGGCATTGTCCAGCAGAGGCGGGAATGTGGGCAGGAAGGAGGTACCTGTCATGAGCAAGGCGTCAATGAACATGGGCTCGGCCACGCTGAGGGCTCGCATAATCTTCTTCTTTGAGATGGCCGAAACCAGCTTTGCGTCCCAATCGAAGCCTCGAATGACAGAATCCTTGATCGGGTAGAGAAGGAGCTCTTGGGGTCCCATGACAGCGGAGCATTGGTCGGAATCAATCAGCTCAAAGTAGGCCAGCTTTTTCGGCATGTGTCAGAACTTTTCAACCCTCTTTTCTCATATTGTGTGTTGCGATTCTGATTGGGTCCATCATACCTGAGCGCATGCGTTGTAGGGAGGTACCAGGAAATGCAGGCCTCGCTTTTTCAAGATTGCCTGCAGTAAAGGGTACAAGTTTTGGACGTTGTAAGCGCCTAACAAAGATTTAGTTTGTGCTGGATTCCTCTGCTTTCCTACTTGACTCGGGGGCAGGGAAGGCAGTTTCCAATTTTGGCACCTACCTGAATTGGCTCCGAACGTAGTGACGGCTTGTTCAGCTTCCGAACGCGAGTACAAATTCCATGCCTCGTCCGTCCTCTTGTTTGCTGCACGCCTGCGCTCAAGACTGGCCTCATCCTGTCCCGTCATGGACTGTCCATCGAAAACAAAAAATGGCACGATGCGGCTCCTTTCCCACGAATCCAGGTTCTGGTTGATGTGTGTCTGGATGCCTGTCAAGCCGCCGAGAGCCGAGAGAAGGGGTTCGTGGGCGGGAGGGGTGTCGAGCAGCTGGCTCAAGTAGTACGTCGCATCAACGGCAACGGAACATTCTTCGAGCTCAGAAACATCGTGGGAGCTATAAATTCGACGGGGGTCAGTACTTTGTCGTCTGGCTTCGCCAAATCGTGTTCGTGAAGGGGTGGGCAGGAGAGGTGGGCGAAGTTTTGGGTCGTCGGCTACGCCATAAAACATACGTTGCCTGGGCATAGATGTACGAATCCTCGATGATAACTATTGGATTTGAATCAAGTCAGCTTCTCGAGCACGACTGCAACAAGATTCACAGCGTATTTAGGGGTAATTGGAATGTCGGTGTAGCCGTTGAACAAGCTGTTGGCCAAGCATCGCAAGGAAACACGTGGGAGGGAGGGCCCTGACGAGCTGAACGCCGTGACGCAGCTTGTGCCATTCTTCTCTTCCTGGAGCCCAGACAGCCAACCTCGTTATGCAGAGGGCGCAAGCAGCATTACGACCCCTCAGTCACCAAGAAGTGCACATACAGCTGGTTTTCCCCCACAAGACTTGCGAGTTCCCATCAGGCAGGGAAAGGGCCGGGGCAAATGGAACAAGAGGCTTTACTCACACGGCATGCTGCGCAAGACCGATGGCGACCGAAGCGCCCGTGTTCAAAGAAAGGAAAATCGCCCGCCGACTCGCTCGCAGGGCTCCAGATCAAGAGACAAGAGGTTGCGCCGGCGTCGTCGTCGATTCGAGAAGAGTGGTCGTCGGGTTGAACCGAGTTGTGGGTTTCAGAGAGAGACAAAGGCGCTTGCCCCAGTAGAAAAGACGAACAGAAACAGGCTCAGCTTCGTTTGTGGCGCCAGAGCTCTACCGGAGTTGACTTTGACTTTGACTTTGACTCTGACTCTGCCTCTGCCTCTGACTCTGCCTCTGCCTCTGCCTCTGTCTCAGCCGTGCATGGATGTGGTCGGGAAGAAAGTCAAAGGTCGTGCAGGTTGAGACGCAGGCGGAAGTGACTTGAAGATCTTGGAGGAAGGAACAGCACGGCACACGGCACACGGCAGGGGAAGATGCAAGATGCCTTGGAGCTACGTCCGTACATACATGTACAATGTACTTGCTCAAGTTGTCCAGCTGGGCCACAAGTGTCAGCCGCCACAACGTTTCTAGCCACACATGGAGGGGTCCGGCTCACACAAGTGACAAGTCCACAAACCCCCACCGCCCACCCGCTTCCCTCCTCACCACTCATCGTGAACCCCCCATTATTACCCCATCGCGCATCGCAAGCACGATGACCTATGTAAACCCACCAATGTCTTCCCCACCGGCAGACATCCCCATCATCGACCTCTCCAGCACCCAGCCCGACATCGCCAAACAGCTCGTCGACGCCGCCGCAGAACATGGCTTCATCTACATCCGCAACCAGGGGCACGACATCCCCTCCGCCAACGTAGACGAGGCCTTCGCACTGGTACATACTACACCGCCTCCTCCAACCCTGAAGAGCAGCAGCCAATATCACGACACTAATTCCACTTGTGCGTAAACCGACAGTCTAAGAAACTACTGGCCGCCCCGCTGGAAGAGAAGCAAGCGTGCTCGATTCAGACGAACAACCGCGGCTGGACGAGCATGCACGCCGAGACGCTGAATCCCAAGAACCAGAAGGTGCGGATTGCTTCAAAGTTACAACATGAGAAAGTATGCCTCCTAACGCGGCTCCTACTAGGTCGGGGACTTCAAAGAGTAAGAATATGTGGAAACTAAACTCGAGTATTCTCCGTTACAGGCCTGTGAATAACACCAGCAAGGGCCTTCAACTTCGGCGAATTCATCGACCACAAAGCCCAGCAGCCCTTGCCGCCCACCATTGCCGCCGACGAGGCGAGACTCTCCGCTTTCGCTGACCTCTGCCGGGCGCTGTGCCTCAAGATCCTGACTCTTCTGGGCGAGGGCCTCCAGGTACGTTTGTGACGCAATCCCTCAACATCACTGGCCCTCTCTCTCTTCGCCCAACCTCACCTCGAAAATAGGTCGACACGTTCTTCTCCTCCGCCCACTTCCAGTCCCAATCTGGCTCCGGCAGCACCCTCCGTTTCCTGCGCTACCCTCCTCCCTCGACGACCGCCCACCCCCCCAGCGAAATCCGCGCGGGCGCTCACTCCGACTACGGCTCCATCACGCTGCTGTTCCGCCTCAGGGGCCAAGCCGGTCTTGAAATCCTCAAAGAGGACAACACGTGGGCCCCTGTGCCCGTTGTGCCGCCTGGGACGGAAAACGACCCCAGCCCCCCTGTTTTAATCAACATTGGTGACCTGCTATCGTATTGGACGAACGGGCTGTTTCGAAGTACAGTCCATAGGGTGGTGTTTCCTACGGGCGAGGCCGGGGCTTCCAATAGCGTGTCAGGGGAGGCGAGTGATCAGCCTCGATACTCGATTGCGTATTTCTGTCATCCCATGGACACTGCCTTGCTGGAGCCTGTGCCGAGTGATAGGGTCAAGGCGTTTGTGCCACAGGAGGGACTGCACGATGCGAACCCGTATGCTCAGAGGAAGAAGGTATTGACCGCGGGAGAGCACTTGCGGATGAGGCTCAAGGAGAGTTATGGGACATTGTACGATGAGAAGAAGGCATAGGCGGGTACGGGACTCGGATTACCGTGTAGAATCATCATCTATTCCTATGGTGTATTCAATTACACAATCCCACAGTACCAACGCCGCCAGGGATCTTGAAACCCATCATAGTACTTCTCCTTGGTATTAGTATCCTCCATTACCTTGAGATGCCCGAGCACACGCCAATCAAACACGGCTATCCAGCCGCGCGTCTTTCCGGGCAACTGTCTGCGAGCCAGCTCCACAGATGCGAGGATTTTCTCCGTCTCGCGCCCCCTCCTGACCGTATCAACGAGGATGATGATGCTTGGAGACTTGTTGCCCAGTGTAGCCCCGAAATTGTTTGCTTCAAGCCACTCGCTCATGTCAACCGCAGTTTTTGCCACACCGTGTGCTTCCAAAAGAGATGCTCTTTCCGCGGATTCCGCGAGAGCCGACGAAGCAAGTAGCACGGTGGAACCAAACATGTGACATTTGTCGCCGGCAAACGTGCACTCTCCCTTGCTTGCCTGCTCCGTTGGATCTGTCTTCTGCGTCGGCCGAGATGCTTCCTCCTCCGGGGAAGACAAGATGGGTATCTGAGCGCAGTGCAGAGCAGCGCCATCATGTCCAGCAGACTCCTCCGAGAGCAATCCTTGTGAGCCTTTCCCCCCCCGCGTCTCTGGAACAGCACATGATATGGCGGGCCGGTTCCCACGACTCACAGTGCCAGTGCCGGTGCCGGCAAACGACAAGTGAGTAGGGGTCGTATTTCGCGATGCGTTCCCGTCAACATGTTGCCAGGGCTTCCGAGGCGTCCTCGTCGGTGCCGCCGCCGTCGGCGAGCGGGCCACAGTATGGGCACGGCGTTTGGGACTCGGAGACGCAGCTTGGGGGGAATCTGCGAGGGATCTTCGCTTTCCGTCACTGTGCGGCGTCTCTTGACGACCACTCGAGTCCAGGTCCGGCTCCGGCTCCGGCTCCGGCTCCGGCGTTGATGATTTCGGCGGCGTGGGAAGCCATGTCGTAGATACACTTGCCGAGTGCTGGTCCCCCGAATTCGTCCTGCTCCTGCTCACCCCCGGGCTTTTGGATCGACCCCCCCACACAGGCGAGAGCGATGTCCTTGAACTTGGCGGCGAAGGAGCAGGCATGGTCGTGGTAGTCGATTGACTGAGGGCATCGACTGCCAGTCCCCTGGGGTCAGCTCCCTCGAGTTTCGCTATCCATCCGAGATTTTCCTGACTGTCCCCCAGGTTAGGAGTTGCCCTTGCCTTTCTAGCCATCTCCTGTAATTCTCCAAACGTGACCGAATCGGAGAAGTCCCTCTCAAAGTGAATTTTCGACACGACGGGGAATCGCAGTGTCCAGAAGCCCATGTTTCCTGGCTTGTCGAAGCTGAAACATCTCAGATCGAATACTGGAGGACTCGGGAAGGCTACGGTCAAGGGGGCATCGGCCTCGATGGCTTTCGGAACGTGCAACTTGGTCATGATATTCGAGGCCAAAGGAACAGACACGGGGTTGCCGTGTACTATGAACACTTTTAGAAGAGGCTCCGTGATTTCGACAGCGCTGACCACTGTGAATTCTGGTGTGGCACCCCAGCGCTTGACTTCCTCCTTATTGTTGAGGCATCCCAGGTAGAAAACAGTCCATCTCAGATTGGCAATCTTGTAACATCTCGCTTTGGAAGGATTGAACCCAGCCCCGACCACAGCAAAGTCCCCAACGTCGCCAAAGGTACCAATGTACTCCTTCTTGAGCTTGATACAGTGGCCAGAACTCTGCCCTTTGCGCTTGTGAAAGTCGAAATAAGGCTCGTCAGGTTTCAACACCAAACCTTCCCCTTTGGCGGCGATGACTCTAGCAAATGCCTTGCGGAGTTCGGAAGCTCCCGTTGGACGATGGAAATCCACCAATGTTCGCTTTACCAGCTCCGCTCGACCTCTCTCGCAGCGTATTGTCTTTTCAAGTATTCGGAATCGTTCAGAATGGCGAACGTCCAGTAGAGATCGTTGATCCAGGAATAATATGTCATAATATACTATCATTAGATTCTCACAAGACCGTGGCCTTTTCTCGTTAGTGTGCGTCTATCAGGAGCGTGTTTTTTTGCATTAAGGACATACGGTGAATCCAGATCCACATTCATGAGCCGGCCTCGTCTAGCCACGTGGTTGCGTATTTTGTGAAAAGGCATGATCTTGTTCTCCTGGATGGTGTCAGCGGCAATGGCAGTAAGCTGGACAATGTACGACACCCACCACATCATCGTGCACGACGAGTTCTCCTTCGAGAATACACCCCTGGTGAACGGTGCAATCCGAACGACCATATCTGATCGAGTCGGCAATGATCCTGCTCCTTGTCAGCTGCAGCTGAAGATCGCATGGCAACGTGATATCCTCACCCATTCACTTTGTGTCGGTCCTCAGTGCTGTCTTTTCCACTTTTAGAAAATATTTGGATTTGGAGCTTTCCATTAAATACGCTGACGTGGATTTGGCAGTACTCCCCGTCTATTTTATCTTCGACACTCATTCGGCCATGTCCCATATCAAGGCAGTGTTTGATGCTCCGCCCTTTGAACCAGTTTTGTCTGCCTACCTTGATACCAAGCTTGGGCTCGACCGAAGCAAGAATCTTCTCCCATGGTGCAGCAGATCTTGCAGAGTCGGTCGCCATTCCACTCCTGAGAGCCTGTAGCGTTTTGATCGCCGTCGCGAAATCATCTCGTACTTTCAGAACAAGCGGCAAATTTGGATCACAACATTTGTAAACCAGCCCAGAATCTAGGATGAGTGGCTTGTAGTCCTTCAAAACAAGTCGTGTGAACCACTTGGCCTCACGAGCCGAAAGCCTTCGATATACATCTTGCAGGTCATTTCTGCCTCGAGGAGTGGTAGAGACACCCCGGTGTGAGCGAATAGACGGAGAGCTCCAAATTATCCTGGAGGCTATGTCGTGTAGCACCTGGTCGATTTCTTCTACGGTAATCTGATGATGTTCACTATGTGAAGGATTTGGCTGCAAAGTAATGAGCTTTTCTTCTTCTTCTTCTTCTTCTTCTTTTCTGCACAGCAAGAATGGACTGAAACAGGAGACCAACCGTGGCAGTGAGGATTCGCTCCACACATTCAGCAAGATCGACGCGCTGGTCAGGTAGTTTATACAAGCCGAGTTCAACGAGCCGAGAGGCCCCCAGCATCAAGGCTTTGCCAATGACTTTTTCGAGTGTTGGAGTTTTGATGCAATACACGCGATCTGTCCGCTTCTCGGGGAGCAAAGTTGAAAGCAGAGCAGCAAGGTCGGTGTCGTATGAATCGATGCAGGTTCGATTTTGAGTAAACCATTGGGTAATAGCCTTTGTGTTCGGTTTCTTTGCTTTGTATAGCTGTTCGCAGTCGTCTAGCAAGTCGCAGACTAAAGCAAAGGGAATAGGCATTGCAATGTGAGGGGAGACCGAACGAGACGGACTCCACGACTTGGGAATATCCAACAAACCCAAACTATCTGTATCCAAAATGAAGTTGAGGAATGATGGTGAAAAAAAAAAAAATGAAAAAAAAGAGTGAAGGAGCTTAGCTTTCGCAAGGCATGTGCATGTTCCCGACGTCTTCCAGTTTTGAAGGCGGGGACGGCATCAACCATGCGCAACCGAGGGCCTAGTAGTGATGCGCAGGCAACAGAAGCTCGCAGCAAGCGATCGTGCGGCCAGCGCAAGGCGAGGCGCCGCGATTCATGGTGTCGCGAAACGAGCGAAACGAGAGGGAGGCCTTGGGGAGAAATCGCGTCGGTGTCCCTCGATCCATGTTAAAAGCGGGGCCCACTTGTCAGCCGTGACACGCGACTTTGACGGGACGTCACATGATGTCACATGATGTTGACGGGCTTGCTCGTGTTCTTCATCCAGATGGAAGTCAGTCTGGCCCACATGAAAAGTGGTTGGCCGCCTAATTTCAGGGGAAATTGGAGTTCCTGCAGACTCCTGACAGGTTCGGCTCTGGACCTCTGGGTCTGCTGGCAAGTGGGGGCCAGGTACATACATGCACACCCACTGTACGTCCGTACCTCCCTTGCTCTGGGTGAACACGTTGACAGGCCCAATCATTGGCCGCGCTTTCAGGGACCGCAAGGGACCGCCTTTGGCCATGACGCTCCACTGTATCCGCTGGTTGTCGTGGTAAACTGAGAACGGCGGGTCAAAGGAGTTTCAGGCGTCCCGTCTGGTGGTAAACAAAGCACAAAGCTAACAGTACTGCCTGCGTCCTTGAACAAAATTACATCTGCTGATGCCGCCGTGCATTGACGAAAACCACATGCACGCCCCGATGCATTCTCGCATGAATGACAGGGCCGGGCGACGATGAATAGAACGACTTAGCTCGAGCGCCGGGCGCGTCGTGCGTGGCACATTCCGCTGTGGTATCGACGGGGACCAAATCCAAATCCATCATCTCAACTACTATTTACATCATCCCCCTCCCCCCCCCCCAATCTCTGCCCCCTCCCATCGTCCCATGTTTGTCCGAGACAAACCCACAAACCCACCCTCTCTCGTGCGTTTCAAACAAGGTCCGCGACCGAGACACGAGGCCGCTGCATGTTCTCAGACACGTCCTGGACGTTGTGCGCAAAAGGGCGAGAAACAAATCTCGAGTTCGCGTGTTGATCGATCTAGCCAAACGACGACCCGTCATCTTGCTCTTGCTGTTGTCCCGACAGGGCGTCAGAGCGAGAAACCTCGTTTCGCTTGCCAACACTGACAGGCTCCGCGCAATTTGATCCCAGATTGCCATCCGTCCAATGGCCTTTGGTGAGGAGAAACGCGCCCACCGTCAAGGAACAAGCCCCCCGGTACCATCCCAATAAGGTTGGCTGGTATCGATTTGATCGCCGAGGATTTGTCTGCCGGGTCGAATTGGATGGGTTGGGCTGCGTTGCTTGCTGGACTTGTTCTCCTGTTCTCGCTTGGTCCGCCCTTCCCCCCTCCCTGAGTCCGTCCCTAGCCCGTAGTGAGAAGCGAGGTCGACCGACATTGGCTCAGTTGCTCTTCTCTTTTCAGCTGTACACACATTCCCTCATGACTATCATACTTCATCATCTCCCCCTTTGCGCTCTCGATCGCGGCTACGCTCTTTTCGACGAATATCGCCATCTGACCCAGGGTCAACTGTTCAACGTGCTTTCTCCAAGGGTCGCTGCTGCTGGTGCCTTTGTCCGACAACGCAGACACCACCACCATCAACATCACCATCAACACCACCATCAACATCACCATCAACACCACCATCAACATCACCATCAACACCACCATCAACATCACCATCAACACCACCATCAACATCACTGCCGCGCTGCGTCCACTGCGCCTTCCTCGACCAAGCACGGGAGGACATCCCGACACCAGCACCATAACCGGCACCAGCACCGGCACCAATTGTACCAATACCAAATCCACCGCCCCCGTCCCTCGTTTTCAAAAATCACCAAAAAACTGCCGGCTATGGCCTCACATCAAGAAATCCGCCGCCGTTCCTCAGCTGCCGATCGCACCACCGTTGAGTCCTCGGTCTTTGCAGCTGCAAGCACATTGACCCCCCCCGACAAGTCATCACCACCCACGACAGCGGCTCCCGACAGCACAGACTACAACCACGATGTCACCACGCGAACCCGGCAGAAACTGAAGCGGCTTTCCGGCAGCGATACAAGAACCATGCCTCCTCCACCACTTCCAGCAGAACACATTACCACCCCGTCGTCCTCGTTGGCACGCCATTCGTGCTCCTCGGATTCTGCCGCGCGGATTCCTAACAGACTCTCGCTCACTTTGCCAATTGCGCTGCCAAATAGCGACCCTTCGAGACCCACGCCATCTGCATCTGCGTCGACACCATCCTCAGTACCTCCAACGCCCCAAGACGGTTCTGCCATGCCATCGCCCTCCAATGTGAATGAGTTCATAATAGCAATCGCCGCAAAGGAACGCAAGGTGATGGAGTTGAAGGAGGAGTTGGCACGAGAGGAGACAGAACTCGCATTCCTCAAGAATCAATTCTCTTCCACGGACGCATTACGCCAGAGAGCAGGCGCCACCCAGCTGGAGTTCGGCGGCAGCAGAACTGCCACACCAACTGCTACCGAGTCCGATGCCCTTTCGCCCAGACGGAGCGTTGATTTCGATCGCAGGGCCCAATTCCTCCAGAACCAGGGCACTCCTACCCAGAGTAGAAGGCGTGTCATGCGGGGTGGACATACACGCACGCTCTCCTTGCTCTCGCCGGCGAAAGCGACCTCTGACTTCTCCATCCTGGACGAGCACACCGCCACTGCCACCGCCACCGAGGATGCTCGATTCCCTTTGGCGGCAAACCGGACACCTCATAATGCTCCCAATCCAGCGTTGCTAAAGAGGGCATCCTGGCAGCCTCGGTCTCAGCAAGACTCACCCGGCATCCCTCAGATCGTGGAAGACTTCAAGCTCGGATTGAGAGCGTTTGTGGAAGACATCCGACAGATCACCATTGGCGACGAACCCATCAGTGGGCAACCCTCGCAACGCAGCCTCCATGCCGGCCACTACCGCAGCGGATCCCTCAGCCAAGGCATTTCCACAGATCTGGGCCGATCCAGATCTGGCCAACAACGAGGGAGCTCGTCATCCGAAACCCCTTCGACGGCGCCGCCAACGCCAATTAGCAAACGAAGGGACGCACCCCTCGAAAAGCCCAAGCCTGCCAAAAGTAAACACTTTTCATGGACTCCGTTGGGCTTTGACTCCATGGACGACACAGACTGGGCGAATTGGGAGTCGCCAGTGCCGGTCAAGAGCACCCGATGGAGCGGTTCCACAATCCATAGCGGTGTCATGGACGACATCCATTGTATTCCCGAAAATGCCGAGGAAGTGACCAATTTAACTCCCACGTATGTTTCTGTCTTATTTCCCGGAAAAAAAGAAAGGCGGACTTTTTTTTCTTCCTCCTCTTCTATTCTTTCCATCAGAAGAGCTAACAAGGTCCCCCCCCTAGAAAAACCAAACCCACTGTTGAAACACCAAAAGTTTCCCCAAACAAGCTCGAAGATCTCCTCCCAAACGTGGTAAATCGACTATCGCCGAGCAATATCAAACGCACTGCCAACAACCTCCTCGACGAGTGGGAAAAATCCCTGGTGGCCCCTTCCGAGGCGAGGGTGGCCAACAAAGAAAACACTGCGACATGAATGACCTTTTACAACTACGACTACAACAACAGCCTCTGCAAAACATGCGGCAGCTGACGAATCTTGGCATATGTAAATTTCTACAGCGCATGAGCAGCGGCAAGAACGTGAGCTATAGACAGCGACTCTATATTTTACTTTGTTTCTTAAGGATAGCCATGGGCATCATATCGGCCGAGGTGGCCAGACGAATTGCCGCAGAAAACATGGGCTTACTACAACGTGTATTGTTGTCAAGGGCGATGAGCGAGGTAGGGGGATTGATCCTGTACGGAGAGTATCTGCGGGGGAGGAGATGGCGGCAGGCATCTGGACTTTTGCTGTTTGGGAAGAGGCTTAAGTTTTATTAGGCATGGCTGTGGCACAGGGGGGGGGGGGTCTATTTTGTTGTGTCTAAAAGTAGATGACGATATGATGTAACGTGATATGATTGAATAATCAAAATCGACCTACTTGAGCAATCCATGTTTCTGTCATGTCTGTCGCAAGGCATACAAGGGATCATGTACGAATTACGCACAAATTAGTGGCCAGTCAGTCGGCTGCGCCTCTTTTCTCGTGCAACAATGTCATGTTGCGACGCTGTGGGGGCTGGAGGCCGGGGACGAGGGGACGGCGCCGAATGACAAGCTTGTTTGGGGATGAAGGAGCCGAGATTTGTGACGTGTTGTGATGACGTGCGACGTGTCTGTCATTCTCACCGTCCTGGTGGCACAGTGTTGATTGGGGTCGATTCCTGGGCAACTCTTGTGGTAGGTCGTTGGCGCTGGATGGTTCGGGGTCACGGAAAGGGCTCGCGATGAAAGTCTTCATCTTTCACACTTGCGATTCACACACCCCCACTCCCGTCTCGAACTTTTCGAGGCAGGCAAAACTTGATTCACATACCTGGGCCGCTGAGTGGCAGGCCAGACAAACATATATAATCACACTTTTTCTTTCCGTCTCCCCATTTTCCCCCTTCTACTTTTTTTTTCTTTCCCCTCTCTCTTCTCTCTCTCTCTCTCTCTTCTCTCCCCTTGTAAAACCGTTCGTCATGGCCCGCGACGTCTTCACACCCATGCTTGCGCCGGTCGACGAGCCGAAGCCCGGCAAAGTGATTAGTACAGAGACGGTATGATGTTGTCCCTCTGCAAACCGACAAAAGCCCCCCATGTTTTTGGGGGGGGGAAATAAATCCCCGTACTGACGGCCCAAAAAATAAACAGCTTTTCCTCAAATCCATCCTCGCCCAGCGCCGCAAGTGCCTGCTCCTCGCGGCGGTGCAGCTCGGCATCACGACCCTCTTCCCGGGCCGCCTCGCCGTGGTGCCGCCCGCGGCGCTGGCCCTCATCGCGCTCGCGGCCCACGTCGTCGACAAGCTCACGCCGTCCGCGCCACCGCCACCCGCGCACATGCTCTCCGTGGTGCCGGGCCGGGCGACCGCGCTGCTCCCCCTCCCCGGCCGGGACGGCGGCGGCGGCGGCGGCGCATCGCGGGGCAGCCCCGTCGTCGTCTTCAACCTCGGCGTGCAGTTCAACCACCCGCGGGGCCGGCTGGCGCCACACGCGAGGGACCTGGCCGACAAGTTCGCCCGCATGAACCGCGACCTGCTCGCGCGCCGGGACGAGCTCGGCCTCCTGAGCATCACCAACTGGACCGGCGCCGAGGCGCAGCAGGCGAGCGGCGCCGACGGCAACACCATGCTGATGAGCTACTACTTCAGAGACGTCGAGAGCATTCACCGCTTCGCGCACGAGGACATGCACAGGGCCGCGTGGGACTGGTACAACTCGGTCAAGCCGCACCACATCGGCATCTTCCACGAGACCTTTGCGGTTCCTGCCCACGGCCACGAGACCATCTACCTGAACTGCAGGCCCTTCTTGCTCGGCGCGGGCTTGGTCAAGACACAGGACGGGGGCGAGACGGCGTGGCGGAACGTCTTGGTCAGTTCGGACCACGTTAGTCTGAAGACTCAGTGGCAGAGGATGAACCGGGATGTGAACGGGGTGGCGATTTAGGGGGCGGGGGGGCGGGACCAGCAGTAAGCAGTAAGCAGTAAGCAGTAAGCAGTAAGCAAGTACATAATCCGTAGATGCATTACATTATGCGACGAACACGGCCATTCGCATCGTCATCCCCGCCCCCTCTCTCTCTCAAACACCCAATAGAACAATGTTGGTCGCCATGCCGCTCTGCCCAGACAGCCTCACGCGACCATGGTCCAAAGTCCACGTCCCGCTGCCCCAAACCACGGCCTCTCTGCTCTTCACCACAACGCCCTCGGGCAGCGAAACAGAAACCTCGCCATCAATGGCATCCTGCCCCGCGTTCACGACCGAGACGAGCACCCTCCCCTCGCCCACCCAGCACGCCGCATCAACGGCAGCCTCGTGGGCCCCTGCTGCCCCCACGCGCACCGCCCTTGCCGTGACCACGAGGTCGCGGACGGGATCCCTCGACACCGCCGCGCCGAACCTGCCCATGACCCTGCCGAGAGAGTCACTGAACGGCCAAAGCCACGCGGCAATCGCCTTGGCGCCGTGGTGAAGAGCCAGCGCAACCATGGCCACCTCCTCCTCGTCCGTGGGGTCCCTGAGCCAGTAGCCCTCCCCGTGGAACGCCTGCGGGTTGTGAGCCTTGGTCTTGGGCCACAGGCCCAGCCATTGCTCGTGCCGCGCCAGGCCGTCCAGCCGGTCGGACACGTCCTGCACGCCGCCCCGGCAGTTGTCGCAGCCGCAGTCGCCGTAGGTGGCGTTACAGGCGGTGCCCCATTTACTAAAAGTGCCGTTGATGGCGACAGGGTACGCGTCCTCCATGATGAAGTCCGCGCCGGCCGTGTACTCCTTGAAGTGGAAGTCCTGGCAGTTGAGGGTGACGGAGACGGGGTGGTAGGGGTCGAGTTGGCGGATCGCGTCGCGGGCCTGCGGGAGGAGGTCGAAGGGGTCTTGGTAGCCGTCTGGTCTGACCGGGCTGTTGTTAGTCTCTGCCTCTGCCTCTGCGTGAAAAATCGGAGGACCGTGGGACGTAATACTCATCGGCGCCCCAATACGAATACAACCCATCAAAGTCCCGAATCTCGGAGACCTGCTCCCGCACGGCCGACAAGTTCTTATACGACCCCCTCAAGTCATACATGTACCGCAGTCCCAAGCCATCCATGTACGAATACACACCCCTCGAGTCCTGCACCGTCGTCAACGACACCATGCTGTTCATCCCCAGCTCCCGGTACGCCCTCACCTTGCTCGCATAGTCCCTGTCGCAGAGGAACCCATCACAGGAGGCATAGTAGCCGATAGGCAGAAACGGCTCAAACACGCTGCCCGTCGCCGCGCTGCGGAACAGGATCCCCCCGTGCAGGTTGTC